>JADGMU010000603.1:0-59683 GCA_016920895.1 Vaccinium myrtillus | reverse complement strand
TAAACTCTTAAACTGTCACTTCCTAAACGTAGCAGAAAAAGCTCAGACATTCTTTTTTACTACAGTATTAGTAGTTTTTTTTTGCACAGCAAAAAAGAAATTTATTAATCCAATATCGAAGATACAAAATTAAACGGGGCAAGAGAAAAACCAAAAGGCTCTCGAGCACAAAAAAGATTGGAAGACGAGAAAACCAAACAATCAAAAAGATAAACCTAAAAACCCAACACCTAAACTCCAAAACGCCAACAAGACGAGCAAAAACCCAAAGAGCACCAAAACACACCGCTCAGAAGCAAGCCCGAAAGCAAACCCACACAAGCCAAAGCAGACAAGACAAAGACCACAAAACACCTAAAACAAAACCAAGCCAAGCAAACGAACCAAACAAGGAGAAAATTAGAGATTGATTTCAGCCCTTGCCTTATTAAGGGCTTCCATCTCAGCAATCTTGCTTATGACCTCGTTTTCATCACCATCATAGCTAATCCCAAAAAGCTTGTCGACTTCCCATATGGCTTGAGCTTCATCTAAAAGAATTTTGTTCCTGTTGTTAATATCATTCGATGAAATAGATGCAGATAGAGCAGCAGATGCCACTGCTGACCTTAGCACCACGCACTTCTTATTATTCCTCTTTCCTTTGATTTCATTTGCGTTCACTCTAGCGTAGCCCAGAATTTCATTTAAGCTCTTCCTGTTTCTTTTCCCTTTCCTCCCTTTGATTGTTGCTTGAATAGGGATTTGGTTTACAGTATTAGTAGTTCACTTTATAGAAGAAGTTCAAAAAAAAAAAAAGTATGGTTGTTTTAATTAGAAGGATTATGACGTGTCTTAGATAATAAATGGATGGTTAGTGTCATTGGTAGTCACTTTTATTATTTTAAAAGAATAAAAATCTTGAGATCTTATCTCTTTTGAGAAGTTTTTCACTCTTAAGCAATTCATCAAGATCAATTATCGTTTTATCTAGCTAGATGCAGGGGCGGATTTTCACCGATTCTCATTCACCCAATACAAACCAAAATCAGTCAGTACTCCTCAGTATCCACTACTCCGGCTGTTTAGTTTAATTTCGCCGTTGAGCATCAACGTCTTCTCCGGCCGTTCGGTTTAATTTCGCCATTGAGCATCGTCTTCTCTGCTGCCTAGTCTACCGAACAATACACGTTTCTTTGTTTGTTCTCCTCTTTCCCTTTAACCCTTTATGTTCAATACTATTTTGTGCCTGATTTTTGTTTTCTTTTCCTCGATGTACCATTCGTCGAGTTATAGTAAAATTTTGTTTCCGGTAAGTAAAAAAAATTTGTGCCCCCTCTATAGCAATTTCCTGGGTCCACCACTGGCTAGATGTATCACCTTCTTCTTCGCTAAATCATAAATCCGACAGTATCTTCTCTAGAACAAAGATCAACTACGCTTGACTATAATTAAGTGTGTTGTCATTTGCTTTCTCTCTTTGGTATTGTCATTTCATCAACTAATAGGAATGCAATGCACCCCTTATCTATAACCTTCAACAGTGGTGTAAGGAGCACAAGCCGCTCACAAAAAATAAAAATAAAAAAGTGGTGTACATGGCACAAACAAGTCTATAGGCCTATGTCGCGTCCTATATCTATTGAATTCATGAGCTTTAGACATGATCCTTACACATGTGAGAATGGCCATGTTGATGGTGAAAACACATTACGATATACGATATACTTAGAATGACAGTGTGATGTATTAGGAAGTCATACAATTTTACAAAATTAGAAATCAAATTTGCTATGAATGCGTAGTACTTGAATACTTTTTGTTTTGGGCAAATAATACTTGTTTATAAGATATGCATATAAACATCTTTTGTATTCAACGTGCATGCATGTAACGTATCCTTGGGAAAAATAACTTGACTTGACTTGCTTACGCGCTTCGTGTTTGTTTCCGTATCCTCATTACAAATATACTGCTTGCACAACTACAAATTCCCAAAAGTTTCTACTCGCAACTTCAAGCTTATATAATTTAGGGTTCATGCTAACGGGTGTCATAGTGCACCCGTTAAATGTACAAAAAATACACTTTTGTGGGTCTCACTTGTAAAAAAAATATAAAAGTACATTTGTACGTTAAAGTACACTTAAAGATGTACTTTTACTTTTTGTACTATTAACGGGTGCACTATGGCACCCGTTAGCATTACCCTATAACTTGAGCTTACCTTAGCTAGTTTGCTGGTACGTAGGGGTAATAATTTTGACTAACCCTTCACAAGTTTCCGATAGCGCTACTTATAAATCCTGAATCATTTTGTTGGCATGAAATTCCCTGAACAAGGACATTAATGCCACTGTTGCCAATGGTGGGCCTTAACCTGGAAGCATGCCTTGGGGACCAAATCATGTCTGGAGCAGGCTGTTTGCCCCTCTTGCATCATGCATGAGAGAGAGAGAGAGAGAGAGAGAGAGAGAGAGAGAGAGAGAGAAGATCTCAGTAAAACTAATACAGTAATTAAGTTTTGTTTTGATAGAATTTAAGGGGCTGGAGATCAATTAAACAAACCAAAGTCAATCACTTATCGTGTATCTATCTGCCATGATCATCGCGTACAGCAGCAGCCATTTCAAAGTTGTTCGATTAAGTGGATGAGGCCAATGAATTTGGGATAAGGCGTATATATAATGTAGTGGATGAAGATGATGACTACAACTATAAGCGCGTATTTATAGTGGACGAAGATGATGACACAGATATAATTTGGCATTATTGGGAGCAATGGGAGGTGTGTGGGGAGCCAGGGCCAGCCCCGATGTTTAGGTTGCTCAAACCCGACCGCAGACTTGGTTGCCCACTCACTATGTCATACAAAATAAAAAGATATAAGAATAAAATAAAATAAAAATCACGGTTACATTGTGCATTTAGCTTAAATTATATCAAAATGTAACCACAATTATAGTGTTTTAAAAATGTAACCACAATTATAGTATTTTATGATTCCGATTAAAAGAAACCAACTTCTCCGTGCATTTTTTGAATCTTGGATCAGATTTGGATTCATTCCGGTCCATTGACAGGCCTAGAACGAAGGTAAATTTTTTTATCAATTTCAACTTAGAAACTTAAAAAGATATGATTGTAAGAGTTTTTTAAAAAAAAACCAATAAAAAATGTTTGCTTCATAGTTGAACATGTGTGAGAAAAATAATAAACCAGGTCAAAATTATTTTTTTTTCCTTTGAAATCCCACCATGGGGATAATTTTTTTAATCGAAATTTAATGGTACACTTGTTAAATGCAAATTTCTAACAAAATTAATTTATTAATGTGATTTTTGAAATATTATGGACTGAAAGAAAAACCAAAAGAGCCAAAACTAATAAAAATTGAGAAATAAAGGGAAAAAAGCAAAGTCAAAACATTAAGAAAGAGTCCATTGGGAGTCTCGAACCTAAGTTCTCGCATGAGGGGGCATCATCGAGTTGTCACCTTACCAAGAGCAAAGTTTGTGCTTTATGTGGAAACTATTATAAATTTATATCTAAGTTTCAGGATTTTTTTTTTTTTTTGGTTGCCCCAGCCCGGGGGGTTGCTCAAGCCCGGGGGCTTGCGGGGCTTACCCCTGGGCCGGCCCTGTGGGGAGCCCAGGGGCGGAGGCAGGAAATTTAATTTTGATTAGTGGGGTCAAAAATTGGATTCACGTGCAGGATATTTTTCCTACTTGTTAATCCAAAAAATAACAAATTATAGGATTAATTGTAATTTAGATATACACTGATAAATATAATTTTGGTTTACAATTAGTCCAAAGACTTGGTCATTTTGAAAGTAATGTATGAAAGCTTCATTCGGAACATTATCAACTCCCGAAAAAGAAGAGATCCAATGAAATTTCTATTTGTTTGAAGCAAGTTAAGGGAAATTTAATGATTTTTTGTCGGGTCAAAATCATGAAAAAATCATTAAATTTGGTTCTAAAGTACCAAAATTCCTTGTGAGAAATCAAAGTGACTGAGGTCAAGTGACCCCACTTGTATCAATATCCCTCTGCCCGTTCGAAGATTTTTTTTATGACTAAATCCAATAGTTCGAGTTTTTTTGGGACGGTTTTGATAAATTGAAAATTTACATTTAAATTATTGTCGAAATTTTATAATTTTCTTAAAAATATCTATAAAAATAATTAAAAATATACTCCAAAATATATGATATGAATTACAAAATATACTCCGGATTGGTGCGAATTGATATGAATCCGAGGACCGAACCGTGAGTCACAGTTCCAGGGAAAGGCAATCCATGTCCGGACCAAAAGTCTACGGCCCCGTTCTGAAACAATCAAATAACTCACGGTTTGGTTTATGATTTATCCACGGATTATTACATTCCATAGAATTAAAAAACATATTCAAATTTGCGTTCCAAATTCAAAGCCCAACAAGAGTTTAAACTTTAGAGTATGCTACTTGAACATTACAATCCCACTATTCAAGTATCATCACAATCCCCATTTGTTTAGACAAACTAACATGCAATAAACAAAGAGAGATTTATGTTCCAAATTCAAAGCCCATCAAGAGTTTAGATTATGCGGCAAGAACATTACAATCCCGATATTCAAGTACCATTACATTCCCCATGTTCAGACAAACTAACAATCTGTAGAGCAGTACTAGCTAGCAAGAATACCACATCACACTGGAATTGGATGAAGAGAGATATTTTGTAGGCTGTGTGAGAAAAATAGACAATATGTGTATATATACTGCACAAAATTAAAATTACAAAATTACAGTTAGCACCCTTAGGT
Source organism: Vaccinium myrtillus (assembly GCA_016920895.1). Taxonomy (NCBI): domain Eukaryota; kingdom Viridiplantae; phylum Streptophyta; class Magnoliopsida; order Ericales; family Ericaceae; genus Vaccinium; species Vaccinium myrtillus. The sequence goes on along the minus strand of JADGMU010000603.1, from coordinate 54,887 downwards.
TTTATTTATATCACATTTAGCCATTTAGGGTAAATAATTAAGAATAATAACATGTTAAATTATACTCCGGTTTGGTTTATCCACGGGTTTTTACTAAAAATCCATGGACCGAACCACGAGTCATGGATTTCTATTTTTTTAATCCGTGCGGACCATTAATCCACGGACCCAATCCAAAACTTTCGGTTCGGAGTTTACCGGAAAAAAAAAAAACTTTCTGTTCGGATCGATTCGGATTCACGGTTTTTTTTTCACAGCCCGGGGGGCTGGGTGGCTTGATTGGAATTGTATTTTCAGGCTTTCTGTTTCTTCTCTGTTCCTACATTTTCTCGGCTTCCAGACAATCTTTCTATCTCTTCATAGCTATAACTTGCAATGAAATCTTGATTGAATTCTGTCAATTCTTTGAGAGAGAGAGAGAGAGAGAGCGAGAGCGAGAGAGAGAGAGTATGTGTGTGTGTGTGTGTGTGTGTGTGTGGGGGGGGGACTTGGGGCGGGGTTGGGTCTAACCCATTTTTAACTGATTTAAACCCTTATAAATATGGATTAATGAGGGTTGAATCCATATAGATCCATAATATAATATAGACAGGTTGAGTTATAAGTAAGCGGATGTGAACAAGTTCACGTGTTTGAAAGTTGAAAATTACCACCTCTAATGATTATCCATTATCCTGATTGGCAAAACAAGCGAAGCAATTCATGCTAACATATTCTAAACACTCCAATTTGACTCTAGCATAATCGTTCCATCATAATTGTATTTTTACAATTTATATGAGGGCATCCGCAGTCGTGGAGTTAAAAATGTGTAGTTATATGATACAAAAGTGTAAAAGTGGATCCCATTTATGTGTTGTTATGACAATCTGTGTTGTTAAGGTAAAGAGTGTTGCAATAGTACGTGTTGTTAAAATGTAAAAAATACACAAATAATACATATAATAAAGATATGGGTGGGCCCAATTTCCCACTTATTTTTTTTTCACTCTCTTGGTTGTCTCTATCTCTCTCTACCTTTTGCAGATTACTTGCCCCATTTGCCCCACTTCCCTACCCCGGCCCTCCCTCTGTCTCTCACCGTACCATTACTCTCCCTCTGTCTCTCACCGTACCATTACTGTGAGAAACACAGTTATGTTGTCAGCAAACTATTTCTTGCTCCTGGCACAATATAACAACACGTTAACTACACTATTGGAAACAAAAAAAACACTAACTTCAAATAACTGTCCCTATTTCTTTTCTTAGTTTCATTACTGCGGATGCTCTGACATGACTACCTTACTTTCGTACTATAAAATTCCTTCTTCTTTTTTTTCATGATAACTCATACGTTCGGTCTAGCTTACACACTACTATAAAACCTTTTAATTGATTTATTTCGGTTCGTCAGAATTTGGATTCTTTTGAAACTAGATAAATATTAACGTTTTGGTTCCTTGTATTGGCCCCAACAGAATTTGGACTTCATCCCCACTAACTTCCTGATTGCTTTTGCTCGATAGAATAGCGGTATGTTAGTAGAGTTAGATTATAACAACAAAACAAAGTCGTCCGATCGGCTTAAACCTACGACCTAGTGCACTGGTACTTTAGTCCGTTCACGACTGCTTGAGCTACCGCTCTGGGTGGTAGTACTGGTAATACTGGGATCTTTATGGGTATGAGAGTGACGCTCAGAGTTCTCATGGGTGCGGTGGGGCTGAAAGAGACATCAACCAGCATGAGTGATCAAGGACGAAAAAACCCACGTTTTTTCCCCCCATCAATAATTGAAGTTGGCTCTAAAATGGTCCAACTGTTTTTATATGTTTGGTCTAGTAAATGTGCAATCATGGGCCACAAGGCCCACAACTGGCAATCATAAGCCCTGCCTTAAAAGCTAGACCTAGTACTTGGATCATAAATTTCTACACGGATTTACTCAGAAAAAAATATATATAAAAACAAATTTAAAACAACTGATGGAAAAAAAAAACGATTTCATCTTGTTATATTGTTTCATAAATATTCCGAAAGTCATGATCCATACTGAGTATATGGAATGGGCCAAGGACCAAGCCCGTCCAACTTGATAAACGATTTGCTTAATTTTCCAACTTGGATTTAATCTAATCTTTGTGTACAAATAGCCCAGCCCAAGCATATGTGCCTCTAAAGAAGCTCAACAAGCCTTGCAAGCATGTAGGGACATCGTAATAGTGGTTTGCTACTTTGCTGGCTTGGTTTTGTCCTCTGCCTTCTCACCGGGGGATGGACACAGCAGAGGTCAATTGGAGTGGAAGCCAAATGACGGGGCCGAGAATCTGTGATTGATCCGTAGAACCAATGCCAGATACGATTCTGCTTCACTTTCGAACTACAAAAAAAAAAAAAAAGAGATTTTCTTGCCGGCTTTTTTTCGGGTTAAGAAAGCTGCGATGAGAATGAGGATCACTTCGGTACTCTAGGAGAATGGGTATTTTAGGTTGGGATCTAAAAGCTCTCCAACGTTCAATCGTGAGAATGTCATTCGGCTTCCTCCGGGCCGTGTGAAGCTTAACTTGCTTTAGCAGCCACGTGATGATATCCCGAATCTTCAAGGTTATCATGCACAACTAGTTTCCCAAATTGTCTAAATGGGCTAAATGAGCTAAATCCAACAAAAATATAGATTTTGAGACAAGTCATTCCCTTCACGTACATTAACTAAAAGTCCAAATAGCGGAAACAACTAGTCTAAAGTCCATAAGTTATAGACGGACTTTTTATGAGAAACTCACGTTAAGTACATCTATAATAAGCCTGGCTGAGACCCCAGGGGAGCTCCGGGATTTTCATTCAGCTGTAACCAGGGTTGGCCCCAATTTTTTTGGGTTGCCTCAAGCCTGACCCCCAAGCTAGTTGCCCACTCACTAGCTAGTTATAAATAATAATAAAAAAATACAAGTAAAAAAAAATCAAGATGCTATTATTGGCATACCAACTAGTGTGTGTGTGTGTGTGTGTGAGAGAGAGAGAGAGAGATGTGAGAGCCATGAGAGTTGTCGGAGCTTCTTCCTACTGCCCCCTGCCCCCTGCCCCTCCATCCCCTTCCCCCTCCATCCCTCTCCTCTCCTTTATCACTTCCTCTCCTGGATTTGCCGGTAACTCCCCATGCATGGCCGGATCTGCTCTTCGGTCAGTGTGGGCGACCGGAATCTTGATTTTTGGAACAAGGGGAGGCCGATCTAGGCCTTTGACACCGGCGGCGACGACGTGACAACGGCGGATTCTTTTCTGCTCCTTTTAGTTTTTTTTTGGTTTTGTTTCTTTTTTTGTTGTTGTTAGTTTTTTATAGGTGGTTTTTTCTTGGCCGGCGGTTTTGTATGCCGGTGGTTTTGTAGGTGTTTATCGGTTTTGGGCCGGTGATTTAATTTAATGCATTTCTACCTCTTTACCGAAAAACTGTTCTTAGGTTTACTCCATCTTTTCCTTGCTAGACTTTTCTGTTATGAGGATATGAAATTTTATTTTCGAAAACCTCAATATTTTTTATGGTCTGCTACTACCACCAAGTCCACCACCACCATCAATAATACCATCGCCGCCACCATCACCAGATTCACCACCACTACTATTGCTATACCTTTGGATGTTCTTCTTGTGGTATACTCGGTCTTAATCCAAGAGAAATAGGGGTGCGATCAGTCCCTCAAAATTTGGGAATATATTGCTTATGTTGGACCAAAACCAGCTGCTGTCTTACATACTCCTACCAGCTATGGCGGTAAAAAAAACATAAACAAAGCTCATATCAAGTAAACATAATTATCTCAGTTAAAAATTTCTTTGGCATAGTTTATTTTCTTTTATTATTGAGGTGTATTATCACCAAATTGAAGAAATTTTGTGTTACTTTGACTTCATATAAATAATTCATAATTTAGCTCCAACAATATTAAAGAAAAATCAAGTAGAGTGTACGAATAATCAAAATTTTAGTGCATTTTTTTAGCCTAGGGGATTCGCTTGAACCCCTAAACTATATGTGCAGCTGCCCTTGGGCCTGCCCCTGAAAATTTGGCAAATACCTAATGGCCTATTCATTAACACTCAAAAGTCCATCAATAACCCAAAACAAAAAAAATATTGAAGCCCATCGGCAGCGGTTTTAGAGGAGGACAATGACCTAAAAACCAATTTGAAAAGGGCCAATAGTGGAGCCCAAACTTAATTAATACTGTCTCAAAATTAAAAGGCCAGATTAAAAATGAATGTACTTTGAGACATCTTCATAATTTCTTTTTGTCATCCAATAGAAGAACCTACTTGGAGGGATTTTTTTTTTTCTCGAAATATAGCAAAAATTAATTTTAGTCACTGAAATATTCCGTTTCCCAAATTATTTTTTAAAACATGCCAAATCGCAACTCTCACCTGCGGCACAAGTTAGAGAAGCCATGTGGCAAGTCAGGGGCGCCACGTACTCGCCACGTCAAAACATGGCGAAGGAGAACTGCATTTCTTACAGCATGCCGCACAAGGAAAGTGCATTTTGTTATATAATTCCGCATATTGCGGTACATTGAATAATGCCGCAAAGGGAAGCATCTCTAGACATCTCTTCGAGTTGAGTTTAATAAAGTTTACCGATTGGCAAATAAATAAATAAATAAATAAACAGGTATGCAATTTCACACTTGGGCAAATTCATAATAGAAATGGTTCAAAGTCTCAGTCCCTACTGAAGTTATAACCAAAATTACTACGATCGTAGTGATCGTAGTTTGACATACAACAAACCTTTTCTCCCCTAAAAAAAAATGAAATATAGAAAAGAAAAGAAATAGAAGAGCGTGTACTATAAAATTCACCATTACCAATCATGTACACATACGAAAAATTATATGAAAAAATTGAAGAATGGACTGATGGGAGCATCAGATCAGAAGGAAAAAAGGACAATAAAATTCGATAGACAATAATTAGACATTGTTATCGTGGGAGCCACAAGCCCAACAATTCATAACCTAGTGGTAGCCGACCCATTCCCTATCAATTGGTACCAATTAGAATGAGGAGTTTTGATGCAGGATCAAACATCATCAAATGATTTCTCCGTAACTGGTGCCCTGTGTCTGCAATTCTTGTCTACCATGCATGCACTGGCGGAATCAGAAATAAAACTCGGAGGGGACCTAATTATGAAAGAAAATTTTGATTTGAAAATTTTTCATGACTAAATCCAGTCATTCGAGTTTTTATGGGGACTGTTTTGATAAATTGAAAAATTAATCTCGAGTATTGTTTTCATTTTGTTCGACGAACACAATATCGATCATTATCTCACGGTATAGTTACCCATAATTTAGTGTTATTGGAATAAAAATTGTTCTTACATTTAAATCATTGTTGAAATTTTATACTGTAATCTTTTTATTATCTATAAAATAAATGCAAAATATGCTCCAAAAATAGGAAAGGGGCAGGGGGCTGCTTGCACGCCTATTTTTCAAATCCTCTTTTATTTATGTATATTATTTTTTATTTTCTCTTTCACTTGCGCTTAAAATTACATAAAACTCCCTTAAATAATGATAATGCCAAAACTATTTTTGTTTGTGCCAAAACTGTAGTGCACAAAAGGCTTGTGGCAAAATTGACACACTTTTACATATTTGGCCAACGAGAATCCCACCTTTTCTTGCTTCAATTGGTAAAGTACCAATATGCCGTTCACGTGGTGGTGTTGAGGTCCATTTTGGTGTGAATGGGACACGAAGAATACCAATTAATTGGGTCATGGGCCAAATAGTCATCCCTTGCTAGTTGCTAGTAATGTAACAAAACACACATCATCTCTTTTCACTTTACAGACAAGTGAAATCCCACATGAAATACACTCACACACACTTGGTTCAGCTTTTCCCATGCATGAATGACCGGAGAATATTTCGTGGATCTCACTTGCATCCTGTATAATTTTCGTGTATCGTAAAATTTTGAATTTGTGTTCAGATATCTGTGCCCGTAACACTGTTGATACCGTAAAGAATAAATCAACTACATCAATTGGTTGTTGAAGGTAACTCTAACTAATCCGAGAACCGCTCTTTTAAGAATAATATTTTGGACAAAGACAGAATAATCATCTAATTAATGCAAAATGAGTGAAAGTTCAAACCTCACCCATCCCATTCCGAATCCCTTAGAGTAGAGTAGGCGTAGATTTCTTGCCCTGTACAAAATAAAATAAAAGACTAATTAATACAAAATGAGAAAAACACAAGACAAGCGATGTCTTTCACTCATCGGGTTCATCGTTAACGCCCGACGCACATCCACCATACAAAGTAAAGTTTTATAATAGACCACTTAGAGATTCTCAAATCAAGGTGGAAGTACGGCTCCAATCCGATCCCCTTTTAGTCTGATTGATTATTATGATTTCAAAGGCGGTCGGTTCAATTAGATTTCATGGTTCATACAAGGTCAACCCCTACCCTATATTATGTGTGTAACAGTGTTTTAGAAGCCAAGAAAGAAAAAGGAGGAGGAGAATCCAGTTAGGTCCTAAATCAAACCAAATCATGATGTCATAACTCGCAATTAACTAGAGATCGGTTAATTACATGAATCCATTTTTTCCGATCGAGTTAGAATTCGGTAGAGTCCTACATAACGCATAACCCAAAGTTTGGCATGGAGTGCAAATTTTAGTTGAAATTAGTAAAAGTTGAGAGTTTATTCTTTCGGTTTGGTTTAAAAACTTAACAAACTTCAAAAACATATTCGAGTTTGATTGCAACCAACTTGGTTACAATTCAAGTTGGAAAATTTGAAGCAAATTAAAATCAAAGTTTGTCCCACATATTATTAGGGATGGGTCCAAGAGTGAAATTTGTTCACTATCCTAAGGAGTTGCAAGGATGCATGTACTTGGTCAAAAATCATTTACGGTGGGAAAGAGATTTAGTTCCGAAGTGGGTCAGAAATTTGTTTACTTTTTGGGTGCTTGTTTCTTCGATTTCATCTCGTGAATAGTGTTAGGGTTTGAGTTGTTTTCCCATGGGATCCCTACTAGAAGATCGTGGACAGGTTTCTAGCCCAGCCTAGTTGTTGTTCCATAGTTCATGCAATTACCGCTGGAAATCACATTTCATTTGTTTTCGCTTTTAGCTAGCTAATTCCAGGATTTGATATTCCTGAAATAGGCAAATAGAATTTAGTTCGCGTAACTTTTGCGATCAAGGAATCATATTAAACTCGATCGGGAATCACATTATTAGTCATTTTGTAGGATTTGTAGCCAGAATCCATTGGGTACAAAAGGGTAACCCTTTTTCTCTGGATAACAAGTGTAAGAGTTAATTAATTGGCATCCCACTACATATAGGGACTCATATTTCCTGATCAAATTTTTATGATCCGAACCGTCCAATGTGTTTAAAATGTGTTTTTAAGGGTTCCCTAGAAAAATCAATGAACAAAATACCGGGAAGGGCTTGATCCGATCAGTTTTCGATATATAGTTTTTATCGAAAACTGTTCAGATCAAGCCCTTCCCGGTATTTTTTTTCACTAATTTCTTGAGGAGACTCTTAAAAACACCTTTTAAACACATTGGACGGTTCGGATCATGAAAATTTGATCGGAAAATTAGAAAATTGTAGCAGTCCCTGATGGAAAGCCTATCAGGTATACCTGATTGGAAATTTGTTGTATATATATACAGCAACCTTATGAAGTTTCAAGAAAAATTCCAGACAAGATTGATCGAGATCATACAGCCGTCCGCGATGCCGTCGGTACGCCGTCGGTGCATTTCCGTCGGTGCAGGCAGAAGGGTTCAGAAAAATTCCAGACAAGATTGAGTGATGAAACCCAAAAGTTGCCATAAAAGTTGGAACCCAAAAGAAATAGAATACGTGTAAACAAAACATTGACGTACTAAAAAAGGGACAGTTGTAAATCACCCCAATTATTTTATTGGAATATGGATTCGTTTTGTTGTCACGGCTTATTTGCTTATTTGTTCAAAATTTTAGGGATAAAGATATGGGTACCGAAAATGAACCGATCGCACACGGGGATCCACTTTTGGGTCCCACACGAGTGATCCGAACCGTTCATTGTTCTTAGAACATTTTTCCGATGGGCCCCACCAAATTTCAGCTCAATCGGACGGTTGGAAGTGCTCCCACCAAAGTCCCACCGTTCCAACCAAAAAATCCCCGAACGCGATCGGTACATTTTCGGTCCCTCCCGTTCTGTACCCGTATCACTGTCCAAACTTTAGTGAGTCTGGACGCTCTTCTTCTTCTGTCAAAATATTACTATCAGATATAGACAAATATGATGCGAAACTGCGCAGACCCTAATTGTGATGTTAAGATTCGTGAGTTTTGTTGAAAGTTCGACTCTTTTAATCAGATTTAATTAGACAAATATGATGCTAAATTGCACAGGTCCTACCTGAGCTGTTACGATTCGTGAGCTTTGTTGAAAGTGACTCTTTTAATCTGATTTAATTGGACAAATATGATAGCAAACTGCGCAGACCCTAACTGTTTAGATTCGTAAGCTTTGTTGAACGTTAATTCTAATGACCTGATGCATATATATATATATAGCGTGTTCATTTTGCAAGTTTAATGTATGTTCCAAAGAAAAAGAAATTGCAATATCATATGATTTCATCAAATCTGTTTGGCAAGAAACAAATGACAAATATGATTTTCGAATTAGCTAGAAATTGCAATATCATATGAATTATAATTATGATATAATTTCTCTACTTGGTATTTCCGCGTAAAAAACACAAGCAATGCGGTTCATAATTTACAAAATATCACCACCACACAACATCGATCACGGTATGGTTTTTCTATCTATAAAAAATACTCCATTTGTAAATCATTTATAACAAGGATAAAATAAAAATTAAAAAATAAAAATAAAAATAAATAAAAATCATTTTCCAACAAATATCATGGTTTCTACTTTCTACCCCAATTCCAAAACCGTAGGAATATACAGAGATTCTGCAAGGCTGGCTAGCAATATGGAGAAAGTGGGTTTCACCACCATAATTCTCAAAAGGCACCCCTTAGCCACCGCTGGTCTCACAATCATGGGGCAAAAAGGTTTGGACCACAATTTTAAAAAAAAATAGACACCCCCAAGTCCCTAGCTCAAGCCATTGCACACCGCGACGTGTCCACATTCCCCTGTTGCCACCTGGCTGATTCTCATTCGCAATATATATGGCTTTCGTTCATTTCATTTCACGAGGAAAAGATTTACTCAAGTGTCCAGTCCAGTCCTGTAGGATTATTCCTTTTCCACGTAGGAAAGTGGATTAATATCTCCGACAGTCCGAATCGTTTCTTTTATGTTTTTTGGAATATTAACTGTCCATTTTAATTAGTACTGTAGTAGAAGATTTATTACTGAGCATTGATCGACACGATTTTCTCATACATCGATATCTAAATTAACAAAGAGACCAACCACACTGAATTGAAAGTCATTTATTTCAAAAACAGATATTCGTTTGAATATGCCTTGAATTTGGAAAGTTTCGGAGATCGACCGGTCGGACGGACGGATGCATGTCCGTCCAAACGGGCCTTTGAGGAATTGATGTGCTTAGCGTCTGGACGGAGCTTATAGATTGACGCATTTTAAGCCGGTTTGGGTTTATTTTTGTATTTTGCCTATATATAAAGGGACCTTGGGATTCCTAGGGTTTGCTCATTTTGTTCCTTTTGTCTTTAATTGGGGCTTGATATTATGGTTTTAGAGCGTCTCTTAATTTGGGTTCTACTTGATGCAGAACAAGTAGCAGTCCAGTTCTATGATGAGTTAGACCGATCAAAGCCTAGGAGGCCCAAACAACTCTTAATTGAAAATTGCCAATTTCGGCAATTTATCGACGAGCCCGGAATAGACCCAAACTTGGTGGGCTGAAGCAGAATCGCGCTGCGATCAATACTTACCACCCTAATCGTGACTGATGGTGGAATTCGGCCAAATTCATTCGTTTAGGCCTTCAATTTAGTAATTTTGCTATTTTAGGTAATAATTATATTACGAATTACTCTTAGCGTGTAATTCCATTTACTTTGTTTCCAATTGGGAATTTCTTATTTTTCTTTCTAGTTTTCAATTTTGGGAGTTTCCCCAATTTTCGGGATACTTTATTTTTTGGTAAGTTTTCCCTATAAAAGGGCATGTAACCTCTATTATTATTCATCTTTTAATCAATTATAAATCAGAGTAATCTCTTTCTTCTTGTGGATTCGAGACCTATCATCGTTTGAACTAGTACGCTAACTAGTTTCTCGTGTATTCCGCTGCGTCACTACTAGAGTTTGTACTTCCATTGGGGTTCTCTAGAGATTTATTCCTAGATATTGTTGGGTGCTTTTGAGAGTTATGGATAAATTAGGCTCTTTGTAATCTTTCCTCATTTATAGTGAATCACGCTCTTCGCTACTGGAGTACATTTAATTAACCTTCGTCTTAAGGCGAAATGACGTGAATCTTTATATCCTTATTTTATTGTTTATTGGTTTTTTCATTCTCTACTTTTTGGTTTTCATAACATATTCCGATTAGTACTTGTCATCAAATATTCGATGAACGTGATATTCGGTGTGGTTAACTTTCTTAAACAGTTCTGAAAAATAAAATATTTCGATGAGCAACATGAATTGGGAATGGGTAAAAAAATGCTCCCTCCGTCCCAAAATGATAGTCAGTACTTTTGGGGTTGCGTGTAATTTACAATTGCTTATATTTTTAATGTGAACTTCAAAAAATATGCATTATGGATCTTGTTTGATAGATTTTAATTAGTTCTATTATACAAAATTTTCAAAATCATAAAAAATATTACTCTCTCCGTCCCTTTTTAAGTGTGTTGCTACGTAAATCCAACTTATTAAAGAAACATCATCATTACACCTATCACTTCAACTTTTACCTCTACTTTACACTTTTCACATCAACTTTTACTTCCACTTTTTAAAATTATCCTCCATTTTTACCCATTAACTCTTTTTACCCACTAAATTTTCAAAAGGGTAAAAAGATAATTGTACACACATTTACCCATTAACTTTTCAAAACATTTACTTACTCAAGGACAACCCAAAATGAAAATGTATACACTAAAAAAGGGACGGAGGGAGTACAAATTAAAAGATATAAGCAGTTGAAATGGCCCGCAGTCCCAAAATGGACTATCATTTTAGGACGGAGAGTGTAGCCAAAATAGGCAAGCGGTGGGCTAAAAATAAATGCAAAGAGAGCCTTTGAAGTAGAGCTCTTGAATGTCTCACACTGTATCCCGAGATCAAGTGTGATTTTTTTGGGTAATTAGATCAAGTGTCATTTTTTTGGGTAATTAGATCAAGTGTTATTCCCCTCTCCCCATATAATAGATTAAGAATGACGAATGAAAAAAGAAAAGAAAAGAAAAGAAAAAGTAGTAGCCAAAATAGGACAGATCTTTTCTTTTTGTCTTTAGAACAGGAGAGAAGCATCACATTTCACATATACTGGCATTTCCGTTCACTTTCGGTTTCTTTCTGTGCCATTAGATCATCCAATCAGTGTAATAAATAATACTAATGGCAAGAGAGCTTTTTGTTTTACCCTTTGTGATGAGAATAATAAAGGTAATGTTCATAAAGCATATCCTTTTGAAAGCTCACGTAAAGAAACCCTTATTGCGCTCGAATATCACCCTTTTCTTTCTTTAACTATTTCCCTCTCTCTCTCTCTCTCTCTCTCTCTCTCTCTCCCCTCTGATTTTTCTATGTTCTCATGAAAATTTTTGTTATTGCTTTTTGATGATGACGTCCTTTCAAATTCAATTGCACTTCATGGATAATATAAGCATATTTCGTGCATGGTTTATTCTGTAATGGTGAGTGCCTTTTATGCTCTACACGTACGTCCAATATTTGCTGAGCGCATTCTCATCGGCCATTTGTCTGCTAAAATTAGTTTCGGCCACGAAAGCGACTTCTTCTGTTTATGCCATAAGCCGTCTCTACTCATTGTCAGCAAAAACTTTTAGATCCGTAGAGATTTACTCAATTGGTATCTCAATTCTCAAGGTTCCAGAGATTGAATTACTCAATATGCACGTACGTTGGCTTGTCCAACACCTGGAAGGTGTGGCTCCAGCAGTTTAATTCAACAGTCACAAAAACGTAAGGAAAATTTTGTATGCAAAGTTTTATAGAGTTATAGTTTATTTTATTTTTTAGCTATATTATCAACTTACTCATAAATTTAAGTGAATTTTCTTTTATTTTAGCTACGATGAGTTATTGAGTGCTGACAATGTGAAAGAAAATTAACTTAAACAGTATATAGGAAATACAAAATTTCATTGCATTCCGGGGTGTTCGCTTGAACACTCTCAACATTACACCCCGGTTGTCCGGACACCTAATCATCAAAAGAAGTGATAACTGATGGAAAATTGAAAAACAAAAATTCTGCACTTTTAATCATAGATTTTTTTCTTTTTTTTTTTTGCAAAAAAAAAAAATTTATGGCCTCAAACACTCTACTAAATATTAATTACTATCTTAGAGCTTCTCTCTCTAAGAAAAAAAAAAAAAACTCTAGTCACCTTCTCTCTTCCTTCCCCTCCCTCCCCGTACGTAGGATTTTCATCACCCTAATACGGCGGCAGGAAGGGAGGGCTTTACCCTTGATGGGTGTTTTCCTTCCTCCCAATTCCCAAGTGATGATGTTTTTCTCGTTTTCAATAACCCCTCCTTTCTAGCGAGGTTTTTTTTTTTGTGAGATCTAAGAGTTTCTTTGTTTTCCCCTCTTTTTCCTTCCTCTCGACTTCTCCTTCAATATCAAGGTGCCGTTTCAAGACTAGGCAATGGTGGTGGCGGTGATGGTCTTTGGACGAAGCAAGGCGGTGGCGATAGTGGTCCAATTACGAATCAGATCAGTTTAACTGGCTTGCCATCAGTGTGTGGGCGTCATTATTGAGGATACCCAACGCCTCAAATTTGTGTTTGATCAGTGTGAGTTTTGTTGTGTGTGTATAGCTGCCAATGAGGTGGCCCATTTTGTGGTTATAAGAGGTAGTAGTGGTCTAGGTGTCTATGTATGTCTGAGAAGACTGCCCTCCTTTGTGGCTTTCTAGTCCTTTGATTAAGGATGCATGAATGCTATTTCTAGATGCTTATCTAATGTATCTGTGTTCTCTATCAACTAAACTTCTACTATTTTGACAAAAAAAAAAAAAAAACTCCATAAATCAATTATCTAAATACCAAAATTTTGAAACTAGGAGAAAAGGCAAGGACAGGAAAGAAAAAATAAGAGAGGTAGTTCTTGAAATTAAAAGTAGAATTAAATGGGGTAAAACAAAGAAAGAATTATGTCACTGCCATATAGGGTTAAAAGTAGAATTATCTTTCTAATTCTTCATGAGGGCCCTGATATATATTTTGTCTCCAAGCCAATTGTATATTGGCAAAGTTGGTCAAAGCTAGTCCATAATATACATAGATTAATATTGCTTACCCCTGAAGCAAATGCTTGTTAACAATGTTGACATATATATGTGACATAAGACGCATAATCATAATTATATAAAAACATGTGTCAATAACCAATTACAATTGCGCAATATGGCAAGATATAATATGTCAACATCGATCTTCTATCTGGTGTTATGTTATTAATTTATTACTCCTATGTCTCTTTTTTAAAACTGTGACAATGTTTTTTAAAACAATGAAGCACTTTTCTGCATTGACTATGTTCCAAAATTATGTTTGCAATAATTTAAACTACTAAGTGAAATCTTTAAATCGTCAAAATAGAAAGTTTATGAAATGGAAATACTTGATTTTTTTTAATTAAAAAATGATATAGTTTTAAAAAATAGACCAAAAATTTCGGACAAATGGAGCACCTTCTTAGCTTGCGGAATAAATTTTGGCCAACAGGAGGGAGAGTGTTGAAGTATAATTCCATCTATCAGACTTTGAAGTATATATTTAGGAAAATGCTACAATACACACCCCTTATTTGAGTGTGTATGTATCATACACACCCCTATAAAAGTTATGAAATTTTTGCAAAAGTTACAAATTTTTTGTAAAAGTTACGAGACACACCAAAATGTTACGAATTGTAGAAAATGTTACGAATCATATTGCTGAAAAGTTACGAAAAACTAAAAAATGTTACGATTGCCGCTGAGGTGGCACAATCTGGACCATACAATAGGTGCACATGGTACACCCAAATAAGGGGTGTGTATTGTAGCCATTTCCATATATTTATTACAAAGAAATGAACAGTAAGACTTTGATGGTGTCCAGCGTTAGTATTTGTCAAACATCGGTTAATTATCACCTCGAACACTAGCATATGAGTCTAGGTGTCTCTCCACTTATTGCTAAGTGGGTTTGAGTTGGACGCTTTAACATGGTATCATAGTTAGGTTTTCAGAGGCTTCCCCCCTCTTTTTTGTGCCATAGTTGCACTTTGTTTCTTGTAATCCGTATGTTCCAGATCCTTTGTTGACCTCTCCACGTGCGAGTCAGGGGTTGCACGTGCAGGAAAGTGTTGGAATTTGTCTCACATCGGTTAATTATTACCTTGAAAATTAGTATAAGAAATGCGTCTCTCTATTCATCGCAGAATTGGTTTTGAGTTCGATGGTTTAACATCTAGTCCTATTCTATCTAACAAATAAAATTCGATGAAGTCCCTATTGACATCCGATTAATATTATTTTATTAGATAAATGACAAAATATCGGACTTAACTGTATTAAATTTCATTTTACGTCAATTGAAGAATCATATTCAGATGAGATGGGATCATCTCAATTCATTATCAATCACCCAATCAAGTTATGGATGAGACCTAACCTGAGGGTTGTCCTCATGCACAAAAAAGAAACAAAAGAACCACTTTCAGACTGATACATACACTTCTGAGCCACTCACCTGGCTCCACACCTCTCTCACACGCGCGATGTGATCCCACATCTGCCCCACACCCCACAGCCAGAAAGAGAGGTGTGGAGCCAGCCCTCCCTGGTCAGAAGTGTATGTATTTTTTGTTATATTAATCGAACATGAATGCTGCGATTATAGAGATTCCAACTGCACACTCTTTTTATTTGTTTATTGGCAACTGTGGTACATTATTGAACAGGGGAGCTGTGGAGGAACCCAAAAAAATGCCAAACAACAGCTTGATAGATAGAAACAGTCCAAGTATGTCACAGTCCAAAAGTACGTGCACGTATAGGGAATATCATTTGTGGGTTTGTGGGTGAATTTGCTTTTTTTAGTAAATTTTTATTTTATCAGCAAAAGGTTTTATTGGGGAGTCTAACCAAAAACAAAAACATCCAAGCATAATTGAAACTCAACTACAAAAACCCTTACAACCCTGATCTTCATTTATCAGTAGGTGGGGTCAACACCCAAACAAAGTCTTTCGACCCAACAGACTCGAAGCAACAAAATCAAGCTAGGGTAGGGATATCCTTGTTGCAAGTGGGGCCAGCACCCACCGTCTTTCGAACATACGAAATCGGATCAATTGCCTTGAAACTGGGCTGACCACTGGCTCCGACCTCCACCTCAAGTAGTCCGTCTTCAATTTCCTTTGACAAACCTTGCTGGACCTCGAACGGCAGCCACCATACACATCAAGTTGACTTTCAATCATGCCCACTTTGGCGGTGATCAACGAGATCACCTTCGCCAAAAAGGCGACCTAATCGGAGATAGCCTGTTACTCCACCAGAAACCCCACAAATGGCCGGACACATCAGCTATCGAGATCCAAAATATTTAGACCCCACAAATGACCGGACACATCAGCTATCGAGATCCAAAATATTTAGACCCCACAAATGACCGGAAAGGGCCCGTCGCCCCACCGGAAACCCCCACAAGAGGTTTCATCACCCATGGCGACAGGTACGTTTACGATATTATTTTCTTCAATAAATAGTTTGACATGGGTTCTTGGGATTAGGGTTTCTCATGAAATCCAACGGGGGGTTTGCCAGGTTAACTGGTCTCATAAAAATTAATGTAAGGGTATAAGGGAAATTCTAATAAAATTGTTGATTTCGACCTAAGTCACATAATGCGCGTGCAGTTTTCATTGAATTTTTTGCGGGTAGCTGCGGGACCGCGAACGTGAGTGTGAAAGCGTCTTTCGAAAGAATTCCAAACTACTAAAATTCGTAGGAGACATTAAGTGCGCTAGCACAGAGCGAGAATTAATGGTACGAACAAAGGATTATGTGACTAAGGTTTTGACTGGGTATTTGATGTCTGTTATTCCTCCGAGTGAGAATCAGAGTAAAGGATTTAAGGGAGAAGGATTAAACCGTTGGGACCGAACATAGTTTTCAAAAAATGAGTTCAAAAAATGGCCAAAGATGCCAAACGAACAAAGCCAAGAGTTTTTCACAAGGAAATTTTATAAACAACCGATGTGGGATTCTCCACACAGCACTGATGGGATAGAGAAGCGAGGAAAAGAAGAGAAAAACCCTTTTGGCACAAATCCCACATCGCCCCTTTACAAACACAGTAACAATTCCTTGGCTATAAATATACCACTACCCCCCAACCTCTGCACGCCTGTCTACTCAAACTGCCATCTGCCTGTCTATCAAACTGCCATCTGGCATGTCAATTAATATATTCTTTTATTGTATGTATATAATATAATTCTATGTGCTCACTTATTTGTAGAAACTTTATATGCTTTTATTTGAGCCTTAAAAAATTCAGGCTCGACTTGTTTTTGAGGTATGAGTTTTGACGAGTCAACGAGCTTAAAAAATTTTGGCTCGGGCTTGTTTTTGAGGTATGAGTCGAGCTTGCTCGGGCTTGTTTTTGAACTCGCCATTTCTTGCCGAGTCTCGAGCCGCTTGGCTCATTTACAGCCCTAGTTTTCAGTATTGTGGTCTCATCTCGAATCCTCAAGAATGATCGAACTGTTCATCTCAAATATCTTGCAAAGAAACACAAATCACACTTCAATGTGCGAGAAAAAATAGGACGATGGACGGTCTTCTTTTTCTCGCTCGGTCTCTTTTTTCTTGCACAAGAGTAATTTGTTTATATGTTTACGGATGCCCAATCAAATTGATTTTTAACTTGGAGGTATGAGATTTACAAAATGAACGATTTAGATCATTCTGTTCGACTCCAAATGAGTAAAAAAAAAATGCAGAAATTGGGTGCAACTGGAGGATGATTTGGGTCTAGACTACAGCCGGAGGCCGACAGTGCTCACAACCAGAGCTACGATTGGGGTTCACACACCAACCCCCTGATCCCAAAATTAAGGTTCAAGTATTTTTTTTTCCTTCTTCCGGTGGTGATAACTTCCATTATTTGTTACTAGTAGTTCCAATAACAAAAGATCAATGTGTCAAACTTTTTAAATCGTAACAGTACAGTTTGCAATTATGACGTCACAAAACTTTCCAACGGTCGCAATGTAATACTCCATCCGTCTCTTTTTAAATGATTCTATCGGAATAGGTGCAATTTCAAATCCCTGAAAAACATATTTCTTTATATAATTTTTTAATACCAAATTAAAGTGCTCATTGAGTACTTTAATTTGGTGCAAAAAAAAAAAATTTAAAAACATGCTACGGAAGTGCAATTTTTAACGACTACAAAAATACACGTTTTCCAAAGGTATCATTTAAAAAGGGACGGAGAGATTATAATTTTTAAATAAGATTTTGGCACTCATAGGCAATGGGTTCTGACTCACTAAGTCAAAAACTATTTGACTGTTGTTAGATTCGCCAATATTGCAATGGTCAATAAAACAAGCCAAAATCTTATTTAATTTAGCAGATGCAAACAAGTTTTATTAGTCAGTCCTAAGTCAAAAACTATTGGACTGTTGTTATTAGATTCACCAATATTGCAATGGTCAATAAAACAAGCCAAAATCTTATTTAATTTTGCAGATGCATACAAGTTTTATTAGTCAGTCCTATACAAAATACAGCAATTAATACATATTTTTTAATAACTCGGTATTTGGCCCAATAGAATGATTAATTCGGTAGATCAATTTTATGGATAAAGATACGGGTATAGAGCATTTGGTACAGATAACGTACCGATCGCGTTCGGGTATAGAATTAAGTGCATTGATCGCGTTCGGGGACCCATTTTTGGGTCCCACACGAGTGATCCGAACCGTTCATTGTTCTTAAAACATTTTTCCGAGGGTCCCCACAAAATTTCAGCTCAATCGGACGGTTGGAAGTGCTCCAACCAAAGTCCCACCGTCCCCACAAAATTTGTTTTGGTTGGAATGGTGGGACTTTGGTTGGAGCACTTCCAACCGACTGATTGAGCTGAAATTTTGTAGGGACCCTTGGGAAAATGTTTTAAGAACAATGAACGGTTCGGATCACTCATGTGGGACCCAAAAATGGGTACCCGAACCCGATCTGTGCGTTTTCTGTGTGTTTTTTTCCTGTACGTCCAGTACTGTCCCTTAATTATACATTGACCAACATAAGAAATAATAGAACCTGGGTGAGAGTCGAATTTAAGACCAAATGCTTCTTAAGACCATTATGATTGCACATAGTTTTTTTTTTTTTTTCTGAACAGACGATTGCATATAATATCAGTAATGCTCATAACAAAAAGTAAGCTAGCTAATTTTTATAAGCAACGTTGACTTTTGAAAGGGAACGCCAATTTTGAATGTCATCATGATTTTCTATATATGTTGATTAGTCAACTCCGAATCACTCCATCAAGGCGTTCGTATGCATATTTCTTTTAAGAACAATTACAATAATTTTAATATTAAACTTCCAGTATTTTAAGCAGTGAAGAACATTCCTTTCTCTCACTATATTTTACAAAGTACATTTTTGGATGCACCATGCAGTTTTGTGCATTTTGAGGCCCATTATGAGCCCACTTTAATGATCTAAATCGTTTTTCTTTTAGAATTCGTCAAGAATAGCAATCATATGCCAAAAATCATATTGATTGGATATACCAATTAAGCCTGAGCGGAACACATATATCTTTCAAGAAAGCTATGTTTATGTGTTCTGACCAGGAATTGATTTGTATCCGATGTTGTAATCAGTGGCGGAGATAGACACTGGATTTTTGGAGTACATTTTTTGTTTTTTTTTACAGGTGTAAGTAATATTATTTGTAGCAACTTCACAAAAAGAAAATAATTGTATGATTCACGGAGCGGCATACCGAAAAAAGAAAGGTTTGGAAGAAAAAAAAGTGGATTCCCTTTTGTGAGCAAGAGCCCATCCTTGATCCAAGCCAAGTTTTGCATTCCTTTATATATTGTCTTTAACACCTTTTTTCCATTACATATTCATGTAAGGCTCAATTCTGCATGTATGATTTTCACCTAAATATGTGATGAAGAAGGATGTTGGGGCACCACATTGACAGTACTCCATGGCTACTAATAATTACTACTAATCATGACTAAGCTTTCATTTATTCAATTTTAACCTCCAAACTATCACTTGTTTACGCAATTACAATTACTATCTCGTCTCAAAATGTAAGTCAAGTCAGACTCTTTTTACCTTTTCCCTTCTCTCTCTTACTTAATCTTCTTAAATTTATTACTCAGTAAATTCCAAACGGAAATTTACTTATTTTACACGTGAAAAAATGGTTATGGAAATTAGAAATATGTTTGAAACATTTGATTATTTTGATTTTTTTCCTAGCAACTTTAAGATAGTGTGTAAGTAAAACACTTTTTTTAAACAAGGATCTTTACGAAAACATAGAAACAAAAATTAAATGTGTTTTTGATTCTTAAAAAGAAAATAGATTATCGTGTGGTTTTTTTTTTTTTATAAAAGTAAAATAAAATAAAATCATGTGTTAGATTGTGCCCACACTCGTACAAGTTTTTGGCTACGCCAGTAACGCCACTGAATGTATTTTTCGATATTGTGAATGTTAACAACGAATACATTCTAATGAACGATTCTGATTATCACAATGGCGCCCAAAATGTCTAGTCTGTTTTAGGATTGCTGACAAGCCCGATCCGATTTTATTTATGCATGCAACAAATACATTCTAATGAACGATTCTGATTATCACAATGGTGCCCAAAATGTCTAAACTTCACAAAATAGTCTGTTTTAGGATTGCTGACAAGACCGATCCGATTTTATTTGTGCATGTACAATTGGTTTGTTATTTATTGATATAGAGTCATATTTAAACCAATATATATATATTCACCCAATGAGAGTCAGTTGACCTAAGTTTGCAATACGGTAGTATCTTTAATTATAGTCATAGACTTTGAGACAGCTTTTTCAAACTTCCAAATTTTTAAAATTCAGCCATCTTTGAAAGACAACCACCCCTTTTAATTAACAATTGAAGCAGAAATTCTTAACTGGATCATACTGTACAGCCATTAATTATGTCCTTTCTTTAATTTAGTGGTTAATTGAATCTAGTAGGCAAGCATCATGTTCTACTAGGTTTGTTCATTAATTATTGCTACTTTAATTTTTACTTACTTTTGTGCGTCAATTGCTCATCTAAAAAAAATTGAATTATGAAATTGACCAAACACTCAATATTTCTGTAACAAAATAGGCAATTTTGAACCACATGCTTAATCGTGAGCAATCTAACTACAGCGGATTTTAGGTCAAATTTGAGATGCGGATTTTCATTTCTATATTTTTAATATTGTGAAAAAGATGGTTTACTAAAATCAGTTTCCTGTGATCTCTAGGCAAGAAATATTTGAGCCATTAAATAAGGATTTATTTTTCCGGGCTTCGAGTAAGGAAAGTATAGTTTTGTTGGTCTTTTTAACGTGACTCTAGAATATTTTTGAAAGACAGTTTCATTATCATGTTTGAGCTTACGCCACGCATTTACATTGCATACGCGTATTATATGACTTAGGTTCAAAATTTGAAATCTTGGAGAATTTGGAGTCCATTAGGCAGGCACCTAGCTCTTTGCCTAATGAACGGCCGGCCATGAGTTGAATCAAGACCAAGAAAGAAAAAGAAAAACGAAAAAAAAAAAAAAAAAAGGCAATTGCTGAATAGGTTGTAGATAAGGCTTTGGGGAATGAGTGGTATTTGCTTTTAGAGGCAGACAAGGCGCATCCAGTTTTCTTTTCGCCCTTCCTCGTTTTGTGGCAAAGCAATGAATGGAGTTCGGCATCTTGTCGGATTGTGTTCGTGTCGTGTCGCCAATTCACGACAAGTAAATAGGTCTTTTACAAATCGACAAAAAAGGCACCTATTTATACGTGACGTGACGAAAATCTCGACTCTAACCCGACCAGAAATTACCCCTGTACATCGACCCAAACGCAACACGATTACACAATAGGTGTCATATTCGTGTCTGGTTCGAGTTGACGCAACATGAATTTACACATTCAGAGCATGTAAACCGTGTAACCGTGTCATTTATGGGTTGGATTCGGGTTAACATGTCAACACGAATAAATAAACTAGTTAGTCGTGTCATTTTCGGGTTATGCGGGTTGAACACGAACCCTACCTGTTTAGCAATCGTGATCTCGGATTATGTCATATACGTGCTTCATGTCAGAAATAGTCAACTCTACCAGCTAATTTCGTGTCGTGTTCGAGCCGTATTATTGTGTCGTGTCATAAATTCCCACCCCTAGCAATGAAGTGATTTTTTCTTTTTTAACCTCTCAGCCTCAGAAAATATTAAAGTACAACGACCATGAGTTACTCTCTCCGTTCGTATTTGTTGGTCCCTTTTTGAAATCTATGCTATTTTTTATTGCTTATATATTTCAATATGGATCTCAAAAAATATACAATATCGATCTTGTTTAATACTAGATTTCAATGAGTTCTATAATATAAAGTTCGCAAAATCATGAATACTATTATAAATTGAGAGATATAAACAATTAAAAATGACACGGATATAAAAAGTGGATTAACAAAATAAAACTTGTAAGGAATATAAGAAACTGCACCCGACAGTACAAAATAAGAACCGCAGAGAAGCCAGGCCACACCCACAAATTGATCAACATCACAAACTTTTGGGTAGAAGTGGATGACGTATCGGCAGCAAACTTCACACATATTCAGACCCAGTCTCTGTTGAGTGTGTTGGGGCTTCTTCCCAAAGACAAAATAGGGAAATTGGAGAGGACAAAATATAAAGGGCCCCATTTCATGGACGGTGACAGCCCCAGTGTTTCCGCACACATTATTCCTTGTTAATTGATTTTTTTTTTCTTTTTTCTTTTCTTTTAATAAACCTTGGGTTTGCCAAATGAATTGTGTAGCTCTCATTTTTTAGAATTTAACTCTTATGAATATGAGGTTGGTCAAGCTTGCACATCCTATTGTCTGACGAAATAATATTTTAATATAATTGTACCACGACTAATTTTGTTATACTGAAATTGACAACCGGACAAATCTTCACCATCTCTAAAGAAGTTAACAGCGCCAGTGATATTTCAAATCTCAGACTTTAGGGGTCGATGCTACCGGACCAACCCCTTATAGGATTCCGTTGTTAATTGTTACTTGGGGTGTTCCTTCAAAAACTAGTTTTTCCCAAAAATCGAGACAAGTCATCCTCTCATAATACACGTCACATAAAAATGTGTGAATACAAAAATCAATGCAGTTTTAAAACAAAACTCCCTTAGTGTATATGTTGTGGAAATAGATGTATACACCATATTTATATTAATGTGCTTATTCTTAATTTCTGGATGTTGGTTTTTTGCTGCCCAATCATGGTGGCTTTGAAAGTGATTCCTTTTGCTTCCTCTTTAAGCCATTTTCATCCAATCAACATCCCCCTTTTCCTCTGCTTTACCTAATTGGGAAATGATGAAGGCTGGAGCAGGGTAAAAGTGGTGGGGGCTCAACGATTCCAAACAATACTATTGCTATATGGGAAAAAATATTATATGTAGGCCATTGGATTTTTTTCTTATTTTTTATTAAATAGGAAGTCTTTAATTCTCTGAATTTTATTTTTTTTAACAAGAAAGGAGGCCCAAAAAGACAGTCTAAAAGCAAATTTAATGGGCCAAGTGAAATATTATGAATACCGTTTAAAAAAAAGTGGAATATAGTATGAACCATGAGGTCTAAATTAAGAAAAATTAAACTTCACACTCTGTTTTGTATGCAAACTCTGTGGAAAAATACAAAAGGGTAAAAACCTAAAAGCAAACAGAAAGAAAGGAAGCAATGTATCCATGGCTTTGATTGAGCGGCGTCGAGATTTGCCAAGAAACCTTATTCACACTCGAAAACATTTGCAAGCTTGTTGAGAATAATATTATCCTTCTCATTTCATAGAGCAAGATAAACTACAATTGAGATTTTAATTATAAAATTATGAGATGATTAAAGTGTTAAACAAAATACAAGAGCCCAAAAAATTTCTCTTGTTGATAGATTAATTCATCTTATATTGACTTTACCCGGCCGTTTCAACAGTTACAACGGAGCGTGCATTTTTAATTATGAAACTTGTGAAAACGAGATTATGCAATAGGATGGAGGATGAATTTTTGGCAAGTTTCTTGATCACGTACATTGAGCAAGACAATTACTAGAAGTTTTGATGCCGATTCTAAAATCCATGCTTTTAACTACAGGAAATAGCGTCACAATTCAAGATGCTTCACTTTAGTAGATAGGTCAAATAAAATTAATCTTTGTTGGTATTGTACAGGCATATGACAAACATCTTTTACTATAGTTTTTAGTATGTTATTTTAATTTTTTTCTAATTGCGATAAATATACATTCTTCTTTTATTTTTTTAGTATACATATTCGCCACAACTAAAACAAAATCTTGGCTCCGTCTCTGACAATAACACGTCAATGCGAAGGGAAAACGGAGTAAAAATGACTACTATATTGTAGAGAGAAACCCCAAAACCAACTGTTTTGCAAGTTGAAGAAATTAAGGCTTGAAATTATCCTTTGTGGTTGAACCCTCAGAGGCCAGGATGCACCGATTGCTAATACTCTGTTTTTTTGTTTGATTTTGTTGTGGTTTACTAAAAGAAAGTGTTCGTATTAGTAGCATATATATATTTGCCTATATGGATAACTAATCCTCTGAGTTTCTCAAAAAAAAAAAAAAAAATTCCCGTAATGACTTGGTGGAATTGAGTTTCCAACAAAATTAAATGAGATTCTGCTGTACTATTTTTCTTATAAAAAAATGGGTTATTTTAGTTCTTTAAAAAAAAAAAAAGGGTTGGGTTCAAATAAGAATAGGAAGAAAAATAAGTCATAACAAAATATTTATCATTTTTGCATCGAGACTAACACTTTACCCAAAATGTTTTGTATCAAAACAAATGAATCCGTAGTGTAACATGTGCGTTAAACAAAATTATTTTGAGTAATCATAATGACAATCTACCACGGAAGGTGTAGCCTAGATGGTAAGAGTAAGTGGGCTTAAGTGCTCCTCCCTCCCATACACGATCCGACAAAGTTCGAGTTCCGCCAACTGCAACTGTGGAGGATTCTTTGTCCATCTAGTACCTAGCTGGTGTTGTGGTGACGGTCTGTCCTTCCGCACAGTAGCTATGGCTCTAACCGGTCATTCCACAGCGAGTCGAGAGCTCCTATGGTCACACCCAAGGGGGTTGCTACACTCAGGGGCGGAGCCAGGATTTTACTTTTGTGGTGGCGAAAATATGTACTTAAAAAAATATAAAGACAAACTGCATTACGGGAATGAAAGATTAAAAAATCTAGTGGTGGCGAGTTTATATGATTCGGGGATAAAAATTTATTCTCTATATAATAATTGCATTTTTTGAAATCCTTGTGGTGGTGGCTGCCACCACTTGTCCCCGTGCGGCTCCATCCTTGGCTACACTGGTTGTCCTCTCCCACCTTTTTGCCGTTCACTCAAAAAAAAAGAAAAAAAAGAAATCATAATGACAGTCTCAACTTTCTGGAATTCAAGTTGCCTTAATAGCCCAATGCAACAAAATTCAGTATCTTCCCCCTTCATATTTTGGCGTTTATGTACACCGTAAGTCTTCAAGTTGAAGACTTCAACTTATATTGCTGCAGTCATGCTATCGTGTGCCTATTAAGGTTGATAAAATATATTGAAAAATGTGAAAAGTACATAAGAATATGTGAAAGTGTATTGAAAAGTGTAAAAAATATATTGGAGTGTCGTGTATTTTTTATTATTTTTTTATTTTTTGGAGAAAATTAGATTCATCTGATATTTTTATGTAATTGATCTAATTCGCTCAACTTTCATTTAGAATTCAGGACCTAGAATTCGAAAGAATTTTCAAGAAATGTTATACAATTGCGCGTTTGGTAAGCCATTGAGCTAAACAGTAGGCATCATAGGGTTCGTTGAGAAGAACATGCAGGAAAAAAAATTATCTTGTTCGGACATCGATGGGTATCAAAACACTAAAAATATGAATTATTTTGATATCTATTGATGTCCGAATGAGATAATTTTTTTATTGAATGTTCTTCTCAATGAGCCCTGCGACAAAATTGTATAACATTTCTTGACGATACTTTCGAATTATAAGTTCTGAATTCTGAATGAAAATCGAACGAATTAGATCAATTAACAAAAATATAGATGCCTAATTTTCTTCAAAACCACTTGAATAATTATTTTATAGTTATTTAACGGATCAAATCGTTTGTTGACGACGCAATTGGCAAGGCCGTTTTGGGCTCCCCACACCATGCAATGGAGAGAATGCACTGCAGGGTCCTCACAGCCAGCAAAATAAATACTATAAACTACATTTGAAGAGTCATGTCAGCAAAAAGGACTCTAAATAAATATAGCAAGTTTGAAGAGAAATAATTGGTTATTCAAATTTTCATATCATCAAATATAATAATAATAATAATAATAATAATAATAATAATAATAATAATAATTTGATGAATTAATTGATTTCTATGGGAAAGTTGGCCCACAAAAATAATACTCCAGAAATGTTAAAGTTTGGAGAGTCCATTGGAGTGGACTTGTTTCAAATGGCCCCTGAACTTACTACGTGCATCATTTATAGCCTAAGTTAAAGGAGATGCTCCTGGAGATAGAAGTACTATATATAGAAGTATTACTGCCACGTCGTTAACGTCGTTTGTCAGATGACCTACGCAAGGGTATATATATTACTAGTATTAAAATTCATTTCCCCAAGTTTTTTTTTTTTGTTTCTTTTCAATGGGTGTTGTACTGTGGGTCCCATGGTATTTTTTGGGCTGCTATAAATACCCCCACTGCCCACCCCTTTGTATTAAGCCATCAGAGCCATAGCCACACATAGCCACATCCTCCATAACTACTCTCAAACACAATTATCATCTTTCTTTCTCTATAATCCTCCTCACCACCAGCAATTTAATCTCCCATAACTGACCCTGTTTCTTGCTTCAGGTAACCTTACTTCTCTCTCTCCCTCTCTCTCTCTCTCTTCCCCCCTCTCTCTGTTTCTTTGTTGTTTCTTCCTATATACATCCATCTATCTCCGATAAAAATAAAAATTAAAAAAGGCTTGAATTCGCAACTTGGAAATTGTTAGCATTCCAGAATCTCTTGCTCTTTATTGATTTCTTCATTTCATTTTTTTTATTTTTGGGCAAGGAAAGTAGTATTTTGTTACACTACCGATGAAAATAGTTTTTTTTTTAATAACTGGGTGTCCGGACTAGTTTGCGCGCACCTTGACTATTCATGGACATAGTTTGCTAATAATCATTTTCTTTCTTGAGAATCTAATTACCTGTCTCTCTTGATTGTTTCTCATAATTTTACTATCTTTATTTGCAGTGAAAAAACTTTGTTCGAAAATGGGTACCATCGAGAAACAAGGCATAGTCTCAATTCTGAGGTCTGACTTCGACCAAAGCAAAGCTCCTTCACTGAGAAGAACTCTGTCAGCAGACATGTCTTCAAAGAAATGGTTGGGTCAAAATGGGTTTTCACCCATGAAAAGGACTGCTTCATCTGAAAAGCTCATCAATTTTGTTGCGGATTCGTCTTCTTCGGATGAGGGAGAAGATGAATGCAGAGGAAAGAATAAGGAGGACCAAAAGCCAGGACAATTTGATGTCTGGAGCTCAATTCTTCTGTCTAAGAAGCCGGCCGACGATGAATCCTCCAAGCTCCCACCTCCTTATGTTCACCCACTTGTGAAAAGATCAACGAGCGCCCTTAGTGAGAAGAGCCTCGAGATCTGCACCGAAAGTCTTGGATCAGAGACTGGCTCTGACGTCTTTTCTTCTTATGCGCCGTCAGAGACTGGCGACGCAGAAGAAGACAAAGAAGAATTACAACAACAACTAGAGTCACATCACTTCGATCGAGAAGAATCGCGAGCTACAAAAAGCAACTACTCGAAAAAAGTGTCACCCAAGCCCTTCCCCCCTCCTCTGCCTTCCCTCACTCGTTGTGATGGGCCGGCCCTTCACATGCACTCCCATCGCGAAAATGGCCGGCTAGTCCTTGAAGCCGTGTCTATCCCATCCCAAAACTACTTCCACGCCCAACGAGAAGATGGCCGCCTTGTCCTCACATTTGCTAGTAATACTCCTGATTCAAAAGAACCAAACCATGGAGAAACGTACTTCGACCAGGAAGAAGAAGAAGAAGAAGAAGAAGAAGAAGAAGAAGAAGAAGAAGAAGAAGAAGAAGAAGAAGAAGAAGAAGAAGAAGTGATTGATCGTAAGCAAGATGAAGTTGCAGAAATTGACGAAATCTTTGAAACCATTGAAGATGAAGAAGATGGCGAGGAGAACGAAGAAGAGGAGGAAGAAATGGTGAAAGTTGAAGATGAAGATGGAGCTAAAGAAATTGAACTTTTGATGGAGCAAACCACTAAGTTCCCTAGTGGACTGATAAATGTCCATAGGTCAGCCCTAATGATGAAGAAGTTAATTGGCCTAGACAATAGGAACCCAACATGG
This sequence comes from Vaccinium myrtillus, assembly GCA_016920895.1. NCBI lineage: Eukaryota > Viridiplantae > Streptophyta > Magnoliopsida > Ericales > Ericaceae > Vaccinium > Vaccinium myrtillus. The sequence continues at coordinate 26,864 of JADGMU010000603.1, read as the reverse complement.
ACTAACAAGTACAACAAACCAGTCCATTTTGTGAACATCGAGGCAGAGGAGGAGGAGGAAGGGAAAAACCCACTAGCACAATCACTCCCACGGTCACCACGACTGGCCCGACTCACCCCCTCACCACAGGCTGCTGCCACTACACCTGCCTCTTTCAATACTTATGAGTACTTCTGGAGGGCCAAGCCCACTGTGGCAACCGCGGTCAATCCACCCTATAAAAACAGCAGCAACAAGGTCATATTTTCCAATAGTACTCCCAAGGCATCTGAAGAGCAAGGGATGGTCCTATTGAGTGGGAATAAGGCAGAATACTGGGTTCCTTTGTTGAAGGGATGCAAGGAGCCCAGGAGGTCACTTTTGATATTGGGGGGAGCCTTATTGTGTTGCTACCTCATCCTAAGGTTTTTTTGACTGATACGTATCGAGTTTTCTATTTTTTCAATGTATCAACGGATACATTGGCCATATCAGTGATACTGATACGTACTCAGATACTGTTACTTCAAGATGTTAATAATTATGTCCCTCTTAATTTTTATGTCTCTTTAATTACTCCATAGTTGCCTCTTTTGAGAGATTGTGTAGCCAAATAAAAGAGATAAATGGGGAGTGCTTTGATTGAGAATATCCATCAGAGATTTATTGTGTCCCATATTTTTGTAAGTCTCTATAAGTAGTAACTTAAACAAGAAGATCTTGGCATTATCTTTGACTTGGTGGAGTAGTGTCTGTAATGTCCGTCTCTTTGCATTATAATGAACTTTCCCCTTTTGCTTTCTTCCATATTTGCAAATCTTGGCCAATGGGGGTTTCAGTCCTTTTTTATTTTATTTTTTTATAACCGGATATCTGGGTTAACTTGCGCGCACCCCGACTAATTCCGGAGCCCTAGAGGTAACGACAGAGCATAATACCCAGTGGCCCCAAGACTTTTGCTGGCAAACGGAATCGAACCTGAGACCTTAGATGAGAACAAACTCGTAAGTCCCAAGATTACTTTGCCAACCCCTTGGAATTGATGGGTTTCAGACGTTAGTCACGTTACTTATGTGTGTGGTCTACTTGATGTCAATTTTGGGAACACCTTGATCCATTCTTGATATGTTCTTGTTTGTGTTAGGTTAATTTGGTTTCGCGGACGTAATATTTAGCCAACAAAAATTCTGCAGAATAAAGTGACTTTTTCTTTTTTTTTTTCTTCATTTTGAAGTTAAAAGGGACTATGATGATGTCAGGTAAGAACTGATCAATAGCAAAAGAATTGATGCAATTACCTCCTCGTGCAATGCAAGTAGTCAATGCTTTCAGTTTACGCATACGGGAAATCTTTCTGGCCACACCTTAAATAATTTATTCTTACATGTTATTCATGCAGGGACTAGTGTATTCACAAAAATAATTTGCTGCGTAGTCCAAAGAATTATGCCTTTGGCGGGAGTAAAATTAGAGACTTGTGCTTTGAAAGCATTAATTTGCATCCGTCTTTCTACCACTTCACCCTTTTCGTTTTGAAAAATGTGCATTTTCTTGAGGTTTTTTTTTTTTTTTTTTTGTGAATATGTTTTCAAATTATAGATATTTAATACCGATCGATACATGATCTACTTGAGCATTTTCAATTTATGTAAAAAAATTCAAATAGTAGTTCACAACAATTTGCGGCCTACCCCAAAGAATTATGCTTTTTGGTGGGAGTCGAACTAGAGTCTTGTGCTTTCAAGGCACTTGTATCTAGTCTTTTTATCACTTTACCCTTTTGGTTATGTGCTACATTCGTCACCTTTGTTTGTTCAGTTTTGGAAACAGTACGTTCCCTTGAGTAATTTTTTTTTGGGTGGATGGGAAAGAACTTCAATAAATAAACAACGGCTTAAAGAGATTACAACACAAATAATAGCTAGAGCAACAATGAATAAGTAAAAATAGCCCTAGCTCTATTAAAAAATTGTTGATCTCCTGCAACGAGAACCTGCATAAAAGTAGAAAGAGCTCTCTTGGCAAGAGTGTGTGCTCGGTGGACATCCTTACGCTCAACTTTTGAGATCCTGCAAAAAGATAGGTTGGAGATCTCTTTCTTGAGGTTGTGCAACAAAAAGGTATGAGCGGGGGAAAAAAAAAACAAAAAAGTATGAGCAAAGTGGCATTCAGTCTGTCCTTCTATCTGCGTGACAACATTAAAACAATCAGAACAACTATAAGCTGCAGTGAAATTATGTTGTTTAGCCCATTTACCCGCATGCAAGATAGCTAGGATTTCTGTTTGGAACTGAAGCAAGAGACAGAGAAATTATGCAGAACTGAGCCATCGGGCCAAGCCACTCCAGGGGCATCGATCCCTTATCAAATTTTTTCTGAATGTGTTATCAAATTATTTTACCCCGATTACAAGATCTACTTGAGTTTTTTGATTGATGCACAAGAACTTCAAAAAAAATTAACCACGGTAGTACATTTCAATTTTTCCAAGAAAATGTAAGGTTTTCAAAAACAGGGATGGAGCCACCTTTGAATCTACATCTAAATAGTAAATTCACCAAATTTTTAACATGAACCTACATCTATACTAGTAATAACATGTTACATTGGCACACTCCCAAATCTCAAAATAGTTTGAACGGTGATAAACACCTTGATCACCGATGCGTATTCATCTCCTACCATTCTTCTTTGTCACAAGACTGATTTTAATTTAAACGAGAGTAGTCTTAGTTTAAATTTCATGCTTAAATTAAATGAATACTTACAAATTCATTTAATCATTTCACTATATGAAATTTTAGGTTCTAAAATTTGGCCGACTCTTCTTATAAATCCTGGCTCCGTCCCACGCGTTCAAAAAGCAACAAAGAAAAGGAGAGGAAGGCAATAGTTGGGAAAAATCTTGCAGCAACGTCAAGCATGGTTTATGATCCTTGTCATAATTAACTAACAGAAGCATTAACAAAAGCAAGAGAATTCGAGGTAGAACACTCAATTAGAAGATGACAGACAAGGGCACAAAGCTGTAATTACTATTGTTTTTTTATGTTCCGGCTTTTCTCTATGGTGGGGTATATAACTTGTATGACATCAATCGAGAATCCTAACTTTTTGCTTTCCAATTAAGTTATTTTTCTCTTACTTTTGCATGGTGTTTTCAATCCTTTTTTACTCTCTTTGTCAAAATAAATTAATACTACTAAACTATACATATAAAAACAATAACTATATTCTCCTACTTAATAGAGAAAAGCAGGCCTGGAGCTTGCTCTTGTAATCCAGCAGCCCACAAAATTGCAGGCCTAGTTCCGATTTCTTAGCCCGAAGTCAGAGCATGGGACAAGGATGAGCTTACTTACATTCCACACATTTTTTAGTCATTTAACCGGCTCAGCCTTTGTACCACTCTCATTATCCTTCTTTCTTCCCCTTCCAGCCTTAGCCACTGTGAGCATGATCTTTATTCTCCTGGAGGGAGGAGCAAGAACATCTAGAACAGAAACAGCAAACCCTTTAACTCCCTTAGCAACAAGACCAGAAGGAGAAGCAACTTCACTGGTAATAGAAGGAGGTACAATAGTCCTCTTAGTTTCCTTATTAGACAAAGGGGAGAACTTATAAATTACTAAAAGTCTTAGCAGAGACATGATTACTTAACATAGAAGGACTAGCACCCTTAGCCGAAGCAATTATATCACCAATCTGATGAACAAAAGGATCACCCAACTTAGTATTCTGCCAAACCAACACTCATGGACCTAACAAGAATCCCAGAACTACCGGACTTTGCCGTCCCAGGACTAGAAACAATCTCTGTAACCACCTTTGGAGCTGCAGGACAATGTTCCTCAACATGTCCAACAACATTGCATCGCATGCACTTCGATGGATGCCAAGGGTACTTGATCCCCACAACAATGCCATTTGAGCAGAATCAGGAAAAGTGGAAGGGAGCACAAACTTCATTAAATATTCACCCCTTCCCGGAATTAGTAATAAGTACCAAACCAGGCCCTGAAGGATAATGAACCACAATTTCGTCAATAGCAGCTTCATCAGAAATCTAAATCCTTGAAAGCTCAACCAACCTTTGAGCCTAAGGACTAGAAGTCTTAGCAAAGACATGATTACTTAACAAAGAAGGACTAGTGCCCTTAGCCGAAGCAACTATATCACCAATCTGATTGACAAAAGGATCACCCAACTTAGTATTCTGCCAAACCAACACTCATAGACCTAACAAGAATCCCAGAACTACCAGACTTCGCCGTCCCAGGACTAGAAACGGTCTCTGTAACCACCTTTGGAGCTGCAAGACAATGTTCCTCAACATGTCCAACAACATTGCATCGCATGCACTTCGATGGATGCCAAGGGTACTTGATCCCCACAATAATAGAATCACCATTTGGGCAGAATCAGGAAAAGTGGAGTTTAAATCAACCTCCGTACAAACTTTAGCACAGCTAAGTCTCTTGCACGTCTCAGTCCAACTCTTCCGCATACAACTGAATGCCCACAAAACTTGCAATATGACTTATCCCTGAGTTGTCTAATCCCTGAGTTGTCTAATATGCAAAAGGGACATTATATAACTGGACCCAAATTGGCACCTTCTGCGGTTGTACCTTGACCAAAGCCATAGAGGTTGCAACATCTTCAGAACTAACATCTTGACCTTAAGTTTTTATGATGGAATATCCGCAATCTAGGCCCGTTAATGGATCAGATTCAATCAAAAAAATTCGATAAAGCCCATCCGACAATATAGTAATCGAATCTGAAAATCTGAATGCAAATCGGATCGGATATGGATTTGGATATAATCCGAATCCGAACCTTTTTCAAAAAAAGAATATTTTTTAAAAAAACACCTGACCTTTCACCAAACTCATGGACTATCTTTGTCACTACCCAACCTAGAGGGTTAGAAAACATGACCGGCCAATGATACTTAATCACCCCAGGCCTCTTTAAAAATCACACCCTTTAAGGACTTTTCTAAATAATCGGGCTTAGTTATTAAAAAAATCAAAATATTCGCCCATTGGTGTTACATTACAACCATGTGGCCCACTACTATTGGCACCCCAAAATAAAAAAGAATTACAATTTAGGAGCAACACAATTTTATTACAAAATGAATTTGAATTACGTAAAATAGCAACATCAAGAATAACCCATAATCGAAACCACGCCATATCCATAGAGCCTTCTTTTACCCCTTGTTTTCTGGAATGGGTTCATAAAAATAAAATCATTCCAGTGAGCATTATGATCTATAAAGGTTACAAGTTTAACATGGGATCAATATCACCATTGCGTATAGAACATCTCTTTGAACGGACACGGGTATGTTGGGAGCTACCCAATAATCATAGAGGAAATGATATCAAGTCCATAGGGCACCTCGTCATACCCTACCCCTTATTTTCCTTATTCACCCACCATACGTTTCTCCTCATCAGGCTCACGTTCAGATGCTTCGATACCAATTAATTCCTTCTTTCCCTTTTAATTAACCCATGTTCATTCCATTTGAAATATCATTTCAACAATTTGCTCGATTCCATTTTAGAAATTCACGAGTCCATTTTAAATACTCAAGTATCGAACCAAGCATAAAATATACAAAAATCATGTAACTAAAGTATATTCGTAACTCACCTAATTATTAGGGGTTGCTGTTGTGATTGCTTTTACGTATTTGTTTTATACTTCCTCCGTCCCAATTTTATAGTCCCTCGTTCTATCCTAACCGGATAAAAAACGATTATATCTTTCAATCGGTAATACATTTTATATGCAATATGGATCTTGTTTGATAGATCTTGATTTAATCTAATAAACAAAGTGTTCAAAATCACCTAAAACATTGTAGATTATAAGATATAACACTTTAAAAAGTGGCACAAACTCCCAAAAGGGACTATAAAATTGGGACGGAGGGAGTAGTTACTAAGATGGCCAATGGTAACGACGCTATGTCAACAAGTTTGCCAACCAATGAAGAGAGAATGGTAGAATGGCAAAATTGGAAGAATTGGTGGTGGGGATAATCAATGTGGTCCAGAGCCTTTAGCAGCAGATGTTGCAACCTTCGCCCCACCACCCTCGATGATGGAATTCCCCCACCTCCTCCACTTGAGGATCAGGCTCCCCCTCCTCCACTTGGGGCGCAGGTTCCACCTCTTGTCCCAATACCACCCTCACTAGCAATCCCGAGGGTAGAGAGTGAACCAAACATAAATGAATTCCTTAAATTGAAACTTCCTACTTTTTCTTTTTCTTTTTTTGTGTGTGGGATGAATGCGAGAGCCATCAAAGCTTGGATCGCCACACTTGAAAAGATCTTCAAAGTGATGCACTGCTCAGATCAGCAAAAGGTGGTGTTAGCAATTTTCCAGTTACAGGGAGAGGCCGAATGTTAGTGGGCACTGATGGAGCCAATGAATCAGGGAATTTACTAGGCACAATTTTTGGTATTATTCAAGGAGAAGTATATTCCTTAGTCCATCTAGGATGCCAAGTGCACTGAATTTGAGTAACTGAGACAAAGATTTTTGTTCGTGGCTGTTTATGAGGCTGAGTTCACTAATCTGGTTTAGTATGCAGCACACATGATTGTTGATGAAAATAAGAAGGCATGATTGCTGATAATGGCTTAAGGCTTGAGATTAAGAGGGTTGTAGAGCCAATGAGGTTGCCCATGTATGCTGACGTGGTGGATTGAGCTCTAATATTGAAACGGGAGATGGAAGAATCAAGGGTGTTCTCGGACAATCGTAAAAGGCAAAGTTCAGGTGGTGGAAATAGAAATAATCAAGGGTCGAATAAAAGACCATTCAGGTTCAACTAACTGTGGCAATCAGGGTGGATACCAGAGACAAATACCACTGAAATGTTGGACCTGTGAGAGGTGTTATTTTGGAGCTTGTCGTAATGACATCGGCGCTTGTTGGACTTGTGGTCAAAAGGGTCATCTGATGAGAAATTGCCCAAAGTCTAAGACTAACCCTCGATCTGGGGCTAATGTTGTCCCAGTCAATAGGAATCCTGGGCCATTAAGTCTAGGGAATTCTAATGCTCGAGTTCAAGCCAAAGCCTTTGGCTTGGTGCTAAGGGACCCGCGCGACAATGAGAATGTGGTGGCAGGTAATATTATGATATGCTCTATAGTAGCTTACGTATTAGTAGACTCTAGTTCTTCACATTCTTTTTTGTCCATGAAATTGTTCGTGAAACTTCCTTTGAAGGCTGAACTGCTTGGATTTGAACTCTGGGTTTCACAGCCCATGAGTAAGGGCATGGTGTGGACGATAGTGCACAAGGACTCTGACATGCGTTTTCACGATGTGTGTCTTTCTGTGAATCTTATACCTCTGGAGATGAGTCATTTTGATGTTATATTGGGAATGGATTGGTTATCCGCCAATCACATTTCTATTGATTGTGCCGACAAACGTATCATCTTCCAAAACTTCGAACATGGGATGGGAGTCTCGTCGCCCCCGTACATTGTATCTATTACTCAGGCATGACGAATGCTTAGGAAGTGTTGTCAAGGCTTTCTCTGTAGCGTTCTATCTAATCCGATAGAGGAGTTAAAACTTTCTTATATTCCTATAGTCCGTGAGTTTCCAAATGTTGATGATTTGCCTGGGACACCTGTGGATCGAGAGATTGAGTTCAAATAGAGGTGGCCCAATGGATTGAACCTGTATCCAAAGCTCCATACTGTATGGCTTCAGTAGAGTTGAATGAACAAACGGCTCAATTGCAGGAATTTCTAGACAAGGGTTTCATCAAGCCGAGTACCTCGCGTTGGTGTGCTCTAGTTTTGTTTGTAAAGAAGAAGGATAGTACAATGAGATTATGTTTTGATTACAGGGAGCTAAATAAGTTGACAATTAAGAATAGGTATCTACTGCCAAGAATCAATGATCTGTTTGATCAATTGCAAGGAGCTCGAGTGTTCTCCAAAATTGATTTGTGCTCTTGGTATCATCAACTGAAGGTGAAGGGAGAGGATGTGGAAAATACCGCATTTTGGACTCGTTATGGTCATTATGAATTCCTTGTAATGCGCTTTGGCGTGACGAATACTCCGGCAGTGTTTATGAACCTGATGAATCGCGTGTTCAAAGGTTACTTGGATGACTTTGTGATTGTCTTTATCGATGATAGTTGAGTATACTCTTGTGGACACCCCTCAAAAATTCTCCGAATGGTTTTGAAAATATGATTTTGATTTTGGAGTCGCCACCCGGGTTTAAGGACCGTACCCGAGAAACCGGTTTGAAAATGACTCTTTTGCCCTTGTTTTGGAAAAAGCTTTTACCGGCACACCGTTACCAAGATTTCTCAGGTTCGGGAGCTAAGTTACGAGGGGGGAAGGTTTTTAAGGCACCCCCCTCGCCCGGTTATGGAAACCGGTCTCTACTAAGTACTTAAGGGATTTTTAGAAAACATTCTTTTCTTAAACTCAAACCACATAAACAAGGTAAATGAAACAAGTATGAAGGATAATCACAATTTATCATATGAAAGTGTATGCTTGTGGATGTGTGGATGACATGACATGATGGTGAAATGACATGAATGACAGAAAGAACAACTACAAACTGTATATACAATGGAACAAAATCTTTTAGGGACGGACCCTTTTGGTAAAATCAAATCTGATCCTTCTATTTTCTTTCAAGCACCTGAAGGAGTGCTTCAGGCGCCTGAAGGAGAGGATAGTGATGAAAACTTTATTAAAACATAGACTAATTACGTAAAATAGCAATAGCTAGTTTTCCTGGAACAAAAGGTTAGAACATGGAATCCTCATATTTTTAGTGTTCTAGTTAAAGAAATGTTCTTTTTACTCAGTATAAAATAAAGTATTGACATTAAGATACTATCTCTACTGTTATTAGGATAACCTACTGATATTGTAATTTAAGAAATTGTTATTTTCACAAAACTAGAGTACAGGCAATCCACTGAGTTGAGATTTGATAAAAATTGCATACCACCACCTCAAGCATCCATAGGCTATGAGTAAGTCTCTATAAGTTTTTACAAAATTACTAGAACGCCTCTATAACTACTATACCACTACGTCTCACCATACTTTGATAATAGTATGACATCAACCTACATATTTGTGGATTACAGTATTGACACTTATAGTTTATTTAATTGCACTTAAATCTCTTTTCCCTTAAATTCTGATTACTTATGAATTATGGATTTATGATGAATGACCAGAGAGTCATATGGACATTATGGATAATTTTGTGAACATGTATACCCTCGAATATCGTTATCGCTTTGCTTTGCTTTGCTTATTGTGTTACATTTCCTTGAAAATATTGAATTGTTAGATTGAACAAATAGGTTCCCGGGTTGGTGCATATGTAGTAGATCACATAGATGTTTCTAAGTTATAGAAAACCGAAAAGTAAGGGGAATGTGTAGTCAGCGGAGCCAAAGCCTAGTCAACCGAAAGGTCCCAATTATCGGGTCAGCGGAACCAAAGCCTCGCCAATAGAAAAGTCCACCAGGAATTGAGTGTGGTTAGCAGAGCCAAAGCCTGGTCAGCCGAAAGGTCCCAATTATCGGGTCAGCGAAACCAGAGCATCGCCAGTCGAAAAGTTCACCAGGAATTAAGTTGTGGTCAGCAGAGCCAAAGCCTGGTCAACCAAAAGGTCCCAATTATCGGGTCAGCAAAACCAGAGCCTCGCCAGCCGAAAAGTCCACTAGGAATTGTGTATATCAGTTTTGAATTGGAAGGACTTTCCTAAGGTTTATAATCTATGAGAACACTTGAGTTAAAAATAAGATAAGGAAATTAGACGCTTGTTACTTATTTATGCACTCCTTGATATGAACTGTTGATTAATTGTAATGTAAGGGTTAGTGGGTAGGATTTAGCTATTGAGTGTCAAAACTCATGGTGCTATGTGACCTGGCGTTTCGTGCCAGGTACCGAAGAGGGAAGAGGAGGACATTGCAACGAGTATCAAGACCCTGCAGCCAATCAGGGAACTTCTGAGGAGTGGGACCTTAACCTAGAACTGTAGAAGGCTTTGTAATCGCCTTACTTTTGTGTTGGACAAATGTAATTTAACTTTCTGACAAGTACTGTTTCTTATTGTATCAGACTAAAGTACTTTTCTATTTATGTTATTTCGCTGCTTATTAAGAAAAATATTTTATTATATGAATCTTTTTAGATCTCTTCTTTTAATTAACGTGTCCAAAAATCAGGGCGTTACAATAACCACCACCTTCGTGAGGGGAGTTACCTAGCGTTTATTACGTAACGTCAAAATCCGTGGGGTTGCCTTGGTTGCCTCGGGAGACCTTCGATTGCCCCGGTTTTATTCACATATTTCCAACAATCCCCCTCATGAATGAAATTTGGCAGACATACTAACGCAAAGTACAAGGCTGGCTCGAGATAGAGGCAACGGATAATTCCTGCGTAGGATATGTAGCTTTTGGCCTTGAACCTTCCCTTGTGATAGCCTATCGAGTATACTGGCAAACTAATGTGCGGTCCCGCTTTAAACTGTTCCGCTGCCAGGGTAATTTGTGACAACAGACATCACACAGGACTTCTCTTGACGTAGTTTAGTCCTCATTGTTGGGTTCATTTCGTCCATGACACCCTCTTCCTGGTTCTGCAAGTATTTTCTCGAGAATTTCGCCAGGATTCTCAAAGAAGTGGCCCCACTTCATACTCACATAGGTGACCTTATTATAAAGGGTATCCTGTTATACCCCGCTCGGCATCTCTGACGCATAAGAGTCATTAAAAGCAACACTTAACATTTTTTTCCAGTTTACAAGCTTCATTATTCTGCATCATAGAAATGAGAAAGAGATCAAATCTCCACAGTGATCGTTCTCTATTACACACAAAAGGTAGAGTCATTGAACCTAGATCTTGGGATCTCTAGTCAGCTAGGTTGGCTATCCCCACAGTAACTATGAGCGTAATGGCTTACATCCCATTCCTCCCGATGCTTTCTCAACTAGCTCTCGGGATAACCCTTTGGCAAGTTAAAATGCCTAGCAGTCCCACATGGATCTGGAGAAAACTTCTTAATCTTAGACCTATTGTTCACCCATACATTAAATTTGTTGTGGGTAATGGGCTAACCACCTCTTTATGGTATGACAATTGGCATCCAGATGGTCCTTTGGCTAATAAATATGGTGATAGGATCATCTATGACATTGGGCTTCCTAAGAACTCTAAGGTTTCCACCATCATTAGGGACTCAAAAGGGTCCCTTCTAGTTACACAAACTTGGGAAATCAATGAGGTCAGAGAAAAACTCAACACTGTTTCTGACCCTAATGCTGGTTTGGATGACCATCGTAAGTGGACTCTCACTGTTAATGGTGAGTTCACTGTGAGTTCCCTTTGGAACTGCCTCAGGATAACTTTCCCAAAGGTTCCTTGGCATCAAAGTGTTTGGTTTCATTCCCAAGTGCAGTTTCATCTCCTGGGTTGCCATTCAAGAAAGGCTCTACACTGAAGACAGATTGGTCATATTTGGCACAAAATCCCTTTCTTGTTGCAGCTTTTGCCCCAATAGTGAAAGCCATGACCATTTGTTTTTCAATTGCCCATACACTTCCAAAGTTTGGACCCAGCTTCTTGCAAAAGTTAATGTCCATTGGCCTGCTATATCTTGGGTTAACTGGATTGACATGCTGGCAACAATCAAAGGCAAATCTCTTAAGTCACTTTTAATCAGATTGATATTTTCCACAACTGTTTATCACATTTGGATTGAGAGAAATAGATGCAAGTTCCAAAATGTTGTATGCCCTATTTCTGTGGTTGTTCATAAGATCCACTCTATCATAAGATATAGATTGATGTCCTTGGGGGAACTTCCCAAAGGACCTCAAACTATGGTCTTTTGATTCAGTGGAATGTTGCATAAAACTGAACTACATGGGAGATACTTGACCTTCTGTTGTCTATATTCTATCTTGCTTGCTAGGCTTAATGTTCTGCATTTGTAAGTCTTTGTTGTGGTGCAGGTCCTAACAATTTGTGAAGGCTTAGCCATGTTCAAAACAAGCCCAGTTGCAATGTCAAGGTTAAGGCAGAGCAATATCCAGTTCAGATTCAGACCAAGCTCTTAACATGTTCAAACAGAATTTACTCTTACAAGAGGCTTTTGGAGGCATGTTTGGTATATTAATCCTGCTAGTACTTCTATTTACATGGCAAATATCTTAAACCATTTGTGTTGATTAACTGGAATGGAGTCTTTATTGTTGAATGTATCCATCTCTATCTTGATGTATCCTAAGTTGTGAGACCTACTCATAAAGTGTTTACCATGTGAGATGTGTGTTTGAGCCTCTGACTTTTCTTGGGAGGGGAGATAATGAGTAGTGGGGGAGTAATGTGAGATGCAGGAGAGGGTGATTGGGTCCTTAGTGAGTGTAAGAAGTGGTGAGGATCCAAGGGAGTAGAAGGGAGAGCCACATATTACTTAGGATTATTGGATCCTACATTGGCATCTCTATGATGTAAGTGATCAAGTATTCACAAAGACTGTTTTGCCGAAATTGTATGTACCATCATCTGCATTTTATGGGCAGTGAACAGTTCCAGTCCAAAGAACATGAATTTCATTGGTCCTGCATACAGTTTTCGGGACAGTGCAATGCTAATGTGGCTTTGGTTGTATCTCTATTGAGTGGCTTCTGTGCCTTGTTGTTTTATGGTGTAGTGCAATCTGCCCAGGTTGTGCTATAGCTAGTGCTTCATTGCTAGTATTTGTTTTTTTCTTGTACTGGATGTGAGCATCTCACGGATAACCTGCTGCCCAGATTTCTGTATTGTTGTGCCTTTTATACTTGATACATCTGTATGGTGTATCCTTTGAATCCTTGGGGTAGTGACGAGTTCCATTACCAGATTATGTTTTGCTATCTGCTAGATGTTGAATTTGAGATGCTGAATTGATATATTCCAGTTCTTGTCCAGGTTGATTTGCTTGTATGTCCTAGCCTAGGGGGGTGTCTCTAGGCACTGTTTGGTAACCTATGGGGAGGGGGTGTCCTCCCTTTGCTCTGATATATTTTCCATGCTTAATGCTTAGCTTAGATGGATATCATCACGCATTCTGTGCTTTGGATTGCTGTTTATTCTGGGCTGGTCAAAATCGAGCAAAATGCTGCCCAATTTTCCGTAGATCGGGCTGATGTGCTACTTCTGTGTTGATGTTGTGTTGCTGATGTGTTGCTGCCCTTGTGTCGTTGCTGCCTGTGTTGCTGGTAGTCATAATAGACGTAGTGTGAGATTAGATATGCTCTTGCATGTTTTGTCGAATGTTTCGTAATCATCTCTAAGAAGGTTAGGAAACATTTGCTTATCTTATCTAGTGCCTTGTAGCCTCTTGGCTTTAGGTTTATTCCCATTGTAGCCTTTTGGCTTAAGTTCTTTATTTTCTTTTGTTTTCTTCTCTTTTCTTTTCCTCCTGGGGTATGCCCCTTGTAGGTTGTATATTCGGTTAGCCCTTTTTTATTTCAAGCTTAATTATCCAAAATAAATAAATAAATAACCCTTTGGCTTGAGTCATTTGACCTTACGTAGTCAATTGTGACAACCCCACTTGAGAGAAGTTGTTTAATGGTATTGTGTCTTTGACGTATATGTCTAGACTTACCATTGTAATTAGCACTCAGTGCCCTACGAATCGCAGCTTGACTATCACAGTGGATACTAATAGCTGGAACTGGCATAGCCACTCGGCCTCTTCTGTTGCTTTATCTAAAGTAATGATTTCAGATTCCATCGTAGATCGTGCTATACATGTTTGTTTAGAAGATTTCCAAGCAACAGCTGCACCACAAAGCGTGAAGACATATCCACTCGTGGATTTTGAATCCTTCATATCTGATATCCAATTCGCATCACAGTACCCTTCTAGCACTCCCGGATATCTGGTGTAGTGCAACCCCAGATCACGAGTATACCTTAAATAATGTAGTACTGACTATCGCCTTCCAGTGATCATGCCCTAGATTACTCGTGTATCTGCATAGTCTGCTAACTGAGTAGGCTATATCAGGCCTTGTACAACTCATCAAGTACATGAGGCTCCCAATTATCTGAGAATATTCTAATTGGGATAACCCCCCCCTTTTTAAATTCTTGGATAAATGGAGACTTACGTCCATGGGGGTTCTTGTGATGCCTGTATCAAACTGGTTGAACTTCTCAAGAATTTTATCAACGTAGTGTGTTTGAGACAATGCAAGTCCATCAGATGTTCTGGTGATCTTCACACCTAATATCACATCTACAAGGCCCATATGCTTCATGTCAAACTTAGAGTTCAACATATTTTTGGTAGATTGAATGACCCTGTCATTACATAGAGACACAAAATGACGTATCCTTTGTCGGTGTCCTTGACATATACACACTTGTCACATTCTTTGATCCGAAAGCCATTAGACAACATTACATTGTCAAACTTCTCATACCATTGTTTAGGCGCTTGCTTTAGACCATGCAGAGATCTAATAAGCTTAAAACTTTCCCTTCTTGGCCTGGTGCGGAAAAACCCTCGAGTTGTTCCATGTAGATTACTTATTCTAAGTCGCCATTTAGGAAAGCTATCTTTACATCCATTTGATGTATTTCAAGGTTTCGCAAAGCAGCGATAGCGATTATCATCTGAATGGAATTAATCCTTGAGACCAATGAGTAAGTATCAAAGTAATTTAGGCCCTCTTTTTGTCTGTATCTTTAATGACAAGCCTAGCTTTGTACTTATCTATCGACCCATCTGCTTTCATCTTCCTCTTGAAGATCCCTTTATAGCCCAGAGGCTTACTGCCTGGTGGCAAATCCACCAGTTCCCACGTATGGTTCTGCAATATAGAGTCGATTTCACTATTAATAGCCTCTTTCCGCAAAGGACCTTCAGGACGGCTAATAGATTCCTTGTAAGTCTGAGGCTCACTTTCTCACAAATAAGTTAGAAAGTCTGGACCAAAGGACGTTGATGTCCTGGCACACTTGTTGCGTCTGGGTTCTACACCAACTTCCTCTACTTGGTCTCTACTGCTATGATTAGCAGGATGCAAAGTCTGTTTCGCTGGACTGGACTCCCCAATGGATCTATACGGAAAAATGTGTTTAAAGAACGACACATTTATAGACTCCAAGTAGGTGTTCTTGTGAATATCTGGTACTCCATACTCAAACACAAGGAACCGATATGCACTACTATTGTGTGCATAACCGATAAACACATAGTCAACAGTTTTCGGTCCTATCTTCTCATACTTAGGAGGAGGTATTGAGGACGTATTGCTAACTTCGCGAGACACCCCCATACTCGTAAGTGCTTAAAGTTAGGCTTCCTATCTTTGAGCAACTAATAAGGGGTTTTGTCTAACTTTTTGCGGGGCACAAAATTCAAGAGATAGTTAGCGGTGAGCACCGCTTCGCCCCACATGTTCTGAGGCAACCCATAACTAACCAACATAGCATTCATCATTTCTTTCAAGGTACGATTTTTGCGCTCTGCCGTTCCGTTCTGTTGAGGCAAGTAAGGTGCAGTGGTTTGGTAGCTAATACCATGTTCAACATAGTAACCACCAAACGGTGATTCAAACTCACCACCTCGGTCACTTCTCACCACCTTAATCTTAGTTCTAAATTGGTTCTCAACCTCATTTTTAAAAAGAATGAACTTGTCCAACACTTTATCATTGCTCTTTAGCAAGTATAAAGAGTAGTATTTCGTGCTATCATCAATAAAAGTAATAAAAATACTTATTTGATTCGGCATCAGGACATATTTCAAATCACACACATCAGTGTGGATTAGCCCCAATGGTTCGGTACTTCTTTCAATCGATCGAAACGAAGACCTAGTTAACTTCGCTTCAACACAAGTTTCACACTCGCGTTTTGTATCAATATGGAAAGCTGGAATATGGTCCAAGCTAACTAATCTACGCAAAGATTCATAATTAACATGACCTAGTCTACCATGCCACAAAATGAAAGACTCAAGCACATAAGCAACTGGGGTGATAGTTTTATTAGTAGTAGGGATAACAGTCATTACATTCATTTTAAACAGACCATCGGTCATATAACCTTTCCCTACATACGATCTAGCCTTAGTCAAAATGACCCTATCTGATTCAAACACCATGCGGAAGCCATCCTTGCTCAGCAAAGAACCAGACATCAGATTCTTACAAATGTCTGGTATGAGCAATACCTTGTTCAAGGTCAACATTTTTCCTGAAGTCATCTTCAGGACCACTGTTCCTTCCCCAACAATATCTGAGGTCGTTGAATTCCCCATGAACAGCTTCTCCCCGTTAACCAGCTCGAGTGATGTGAACATCTTCCTATCACAGTACACATGGCGGGTAGCACCAGTGTCAATCCACCATTCCTATGGATTTGAGCCCACCATGTTCACCTCATATACCATAGCTGAGAGGTTCCTCATATACCATAGCTGAGAGGTTCCTCATATACCATAGCTGAGAGGTTCATGTTAGAGTTACCTCCCGAGCCTTCTACCATATGCACTTATGGACGAGATGGCCTCTTGCACTCTGATGCTTTATGGCCAAACTTGTCACAATTGAAGCATTTCCCTTGAAATTTTTCTTTCTGCTTCTCAGCGACACCGCTTTTTAGTCCCAGATTGTCACTTTTTCCCTTCTGCTTGTTGGACTGCTTGTCATGTTGGTTCTTCCTCGCACCACTTGAGGAAGGACGACCATGCTCCACCATGTTTGCTTTTGCCATGTCAGAGGCTTTGGCAGCTTTATCTCTAGATCAATTTTCTTTTGTGACATTGAGTTTGTAGAAAAGAGTCTCCAAGGTCATCTCTTTGTTCTTGAACATAAGATAACTTTTGAACTCTTTCTAAGTTTCTGGAAGCTTGTGGATGATTGCAGCCACCAAAAATGGCTTAGGCAGCAACATCCCTTCTACTTTATTTCATTGATCAATATCAAGAGCTCTTGGACCTTTACACTCACAGGTTTTGAATCCTTCATTGTGTAATAAAAAAAAGTGGCCCACCATAAATTTCTTGGGCCTGGTCCCTTTGATCTTGTACTTTCTGTCTAAGGACTCCCACAGTTCCTTGACAGACTTTGCCTCATCGAACACAGAGTATAATGAGTCATCCAGAGCATTCAAGACATAATTCTTGGCCAGATAATCAGCATTCTTCCACTGATCCAGAGCTTGTCGCTTCTGGTTGTCTTTCTCATTTTTAGCAACAATTGGGGCATCCTCAGATAAGCACCCAGCAAGATGGAGAGTGGTCAGATAGAACATCATCTTCTGTTGCCATCTCTTACTGAACCGAACTTCCCTGACTTATCCACATGGGACATCAGAATCGAGGGAACTCCATGCATAGGAGCAGCAGCACTTAAGCTTCCCACAGTTGGAGTCTCATTGCTCGTTTTAGTTGTCATATTAACCTAAGATATGACAAACCACAAATTAGTGAAATTATTTTCACAATCATGACAATAAGTATAGATAAACAATCTAAACTTAGGAACCAAACATGGTCTTGCACTCAAAACACGCAAGCGTACCCTGGGGTCCCTGGGGGTGCGCCCCCTGGTGGGGATTCTAGAGGGTCGTGCCCCCTAGCAAGTTCGTAGGGGTAGCACCCCTAGGCGAAGTTCGAGGGCAGCGCTCTCGACGGGGTTGGTCATTCATCTTCTGCCTCTGCCAAGTATACCAGTCCATGTGCCATGTAAACTACACAGGCCGTGTACTAAGGCTGAGTAAACTAACCTTCCACTGGTTCTTTTACTTCAGGCCAAGCACACACAAGGCCGAACTAGCCAACCATTAGCTGTTCTAAAATCCCATTGGTTGCTCTAAAATCCCAACACAAGGACTGTTATCGCTAAGAAGAATTCTAGACGATTGTGGACTGTGGTTAAGCAACATCGCTGCTTAAGTAGAGTAGGCCACTCCAGAAGCCTAACAATCCACGGATCACAAGTTCCTGGCCTAGCAGTATCAAGGCTTAAGTCAAGTAGACTATTCCAGAGGCCAATCAACTCAACAATTCAAGGCCAGTCGCGCACGGCTACCTAAAGCTGTTGCTTATGCAACTAGTCACAGAAGTCTAATCGCGCACAATTGACTTAGGTTGTAACCAAACTGTTTTTTTTTTTAATTGTTTCCTCATGCAAGTAAATTGGGCGGATTACTATATTATCTCATATTAATGAGATGCCACCAATTCTATAACGAATTCGAATATGTTCTTGCAACTCAAAGGTTAGTACCGAAACAGAATTGTTTTCTGGAATTCGATTGCCAATCGATTAGAAAATCTTTGTAAAGCTTGTTGGGAAAAAATACTATGGCAATCACAAATTCCAAAGAACAACTTCCATTGATAAATATAGAACAAATTGCAATGTATATGGACGAAATGAAAATTACATAAACAGGAAATAGAAATATAAACAGTTGATAGGAAATACGAGCCGAGTCATGTGAAACACAATCTCCTTAACAAAGATGCGCCGCCCTACCGTGGGTGTTGTAGGATGAACCGACGTCTTCGTCCCAGGATAAAACGGCAGAACCACTAACCACCGGAACACCACCGTTGGTAGCCTTGGCGAATTGACTTGCGCCTGCCTCTCTCTCTCTCAAAGACAATTTTCAGAACTTGAAGTGTTAGACGAATTTCTGGTGATGTAACAAAGGCCCAATGCTGCCTTATATAGGTGAGGAGGAGCCTCAAGCCTTCAATACGAGAATAATGGGGGAGCCTCCCCAATCAATAGCCAAATTGAATTTTGCAATTCAATTCTTAAATCTGTAACTCCCATCTTTATTTTGAACTTGAATAGAGGTTTGAATTCTGCCATAACCACCACTTTCATGAGGGAAGTTACCAAGCGTTTATTACGTAATGTCTGAATCCGTGGGGTTGCCTCGGGAGACCCTTCAAGTGTCCTTGTTTCATTCACATATTTCCAACATGTCTACCACGTCAGGCCCACAAGATTTGCTTCTCATTTTTGGCAGAGTTTCCATAAGGCATTAGGAACTCGGTTGAATTTCAGCACCGTTTTTCACCCTCAGACCAATGATAGTCAAAACGCACCATTCAAACTTTAGAGGATATGTTGCGCGCATGTTCATTAGATCTCCAGTGAAGTTGGGAAGAACATCTACCTCTAGCAGAGTTTGCTTATAAAAACAGTTATCAAACAAGTATTGGGATGACATAGTTTGAGGCTTTGTATGGAAGGCAGTGTAGATTACCTGCGTGTTGGACAGAAGCGGGAAAGGAACAACTATCTGGCTCAGATATGATTTTTGAAACCACGGAGAAAATTAAGTTGATTAGGCTAAAGACAGCTCAAGACCGCAAAAAAAGTTACGCGGATGCTGGAAGGAGAAAGTTGACTTTTCAAGAAGGTTATTGGGTTTTCCTAAAAGTATTGCCAATGAAGGGAATCATGCGTTTCGGGAAGAAGGGGAAGCTAAACCCTCGTTTTGTAAGGCCCTTTGAGATTATTGAAAAGATTGGGCTCGTTGCTTATCGACTTACTTTGACATCTGAACATGCCAACGTTCATGATGTTTTTCATGTCTCTATACTAAAACCTTATGTGGCAGATGTTTCACAGGTGCTAACTTGACCCCCAATTAAGCTTCAGGAGAATCTGACTTTTGAGGAGCGGCCCATTCGTATCATGGATCGTCGGGTTAAACAGTTGCACAATAAGGTCATTCCTCTAGTGAAAGTTTGGTGGGAGAACCACTCAGGTGGCGAAGCGACTTGGAAAAAAGAGGAGGACATGCTACGTTAGTGTCTTGAGTTATTTATGGAAGGTATATTTACTATTTCATAGTAATTTTTAACAAGTTTGGAGGACCAAACTTCTTTGAGTAAGGGATGATATGATACTCTGATTTTTATTATAAAATTCGAAATTCTTGGAAAATTATCTTCAAAATTTCATCACCGCGGTTAATCTTAAAATAGTTTTTATAGTAGCGGTAAATTTTTGGGATTTTTCTAAAAATGAATCCTGGACAGTGCAACCAGTCAGGGACCGGTTACACACTGTCAGTGGGATTTTCTTTCCTTTCTCAGCTGATAATTCCAGTGGCTGAACACTTGTCTTTTTTCGTATCATCTGTATAATTGATATGGGATAAAAATGGATGAAAATGCAAAAGTTAGGGGTCCGTACATTGAATTGCATGTTGGATCTGTGTTTTCGCAACACCTTCTTTTTAAATCCTGTCCGACACTATCCCTTCCCACCCTTAAATAATCTCTCTCTGAACCTACATCCCACCTTTCAACCCATTGAAGAAACCTAGAACAATATTTTTTATCTCTATGCTTCACAAAACCTCCTACTTCGGCCATCACTTGACCCGGCGAACACCACTCCGGTGAATGCACGTCCGGCGAATTTCTCTCTCTCTCTCTCTCTCTCTCTCTCTCTCTCTCTCTCTCTCTCTCTCTCTCTCTCTCTCTCTCTCGACTCCCTCTCTCTTCTTTGTTATATTTAATAAAAGAATTAGAAAGACAACAGCAGCCACGGCTGACGATGCCATGATCGCTACGCTACGACGCGAGTTGTCGCATGCAGCATGGGCTGCTGCAAGTAGGTGGGAGCTACTGCTCTCTCTCCCTCTCGTTGTCTCTCTCTCCCTCTCGGCTCACCCACCTCTCCCATGCAAACCACCGCCACCACCCAAACCACCACCTTCGATCGCATACTACCAACATTACTACTCTTCCCTCCACCTTTTTTCTCTCTTAGAAAACAACTCCTTGTTTTGTTTTATGTTCAATTTGTTACATGAAATTTTCCTCCAATGAGGTTTAGTAGTCTATTAATAGTATACAACATATGTGGCATAGGATCCGCGGCCGACTTTTAAAGACTTGTGAATAAGATAATAAAGGGGAATCAATGAAAAATTTGTGAAACCCATATTTTAATCTGTAATGGTTAGATGATTCTAAGCATTTTAATATGAGAACTTATTATATAGAGCTGCATATTACACCTGTAAATTATGATTTGTTTGATATAAAGCTCTAGAGATAGTGATCTAATGCAAAGACAACTTATCTTTTCCCTTCAATTCCATGGTTGAATTCCATATAATTTCAGTCTTATGTCATGATTTAACTATAGTCGAATGAACCATAGCTTTAAAAACTTGTGAATATGCATTTTAACCTTAATGTGTATTGCTATATGCTGGAATGGAAGATGGTGGACTTGAAGAGTCTATGTAAGAGTTGTCGAGTGAGTATGCTCTATCTCTTGGAAGGAGTTTCAATCGGAGGGTGATGCATATAACTTTTACAATGATCATGGAAAAATTATGGGTTTTAGCATTAGAAAAGACTATTGTACAAAAAGCAGGAAAGATGGTGTTGTGATTAAGGAAGGTAAAAGATTAAAAGATAAAACGGTCAGTACTTGTGGAAATGCCTCAGAGTGAGACAAGAACTAAGTGCAATGCATTCATGTATAAATGGATTATAAATATATTTGAAGAACGTAACAATCACCCTTTCCATCTACCTCAGTGTACTTATTTGTTGCGCTCTCAGAGAAGGATACGTGAGATACAAGCTCTGAATATATAGTTAGCTACTGATAGTGGTTTATCACTTAAAGCATCACATGATCTTATTAGTACCCAATCTGAGGGGAGGGAATGTGTAGGGTTCATACTAGAGGACCACAAAAGTTACTTGCATGCAAGAAGACAAAGGAGCATAGAATTTGGTGAAGCATCGGCTTTGTTAAGATACTTTCATAATCACTCGGCTTTGAATCCTTACTTTTTCTACGATGTTCAATTTGATATTGAGGAGATGATTACCAATATCTTCTAGGCTAACCATGAGATGATCAGGGATTATGAACTTTTTGGGGATGTTGACACAACATTCAAAACAAAGAAAGACTGTCGGCCACTTGCTATTTTCACTGGGTTTAACCATTTTAGAATGACGACAATTTTTGGTGCGGCCCTTTTTGTATGGTGAAACTTCGGAATCTTTTGAATGGCTACCAGATCTTAAGCATGGATTATACACTTTTTACCTCAATCAAAATGTTTTGAAGCATTTGGGCCACGTCTTTAAGACTGGTTCAGACTTTGGGAAAGATTTACACACTTGCATTTATGTGTACAAGGAGGAAAAAGAGTTAATTGAAGCTTGGGAAACTTTGATCAATACGTACAACTTGCATTAGAACATATGGATGAAGAAAACTTGAGAAATTACAGAGAAGTGGGTGCATGTATACATGAAGTTGTGGTTCACCGCGGGGATGCGAAACACTAACTTAGCGAGAGTTGCAATCGAAGGATAAAGAAATTTGTAAGGTTTGATCATGACATTGTTCAATTTCTTACACATTTCGATAGATTTGTTGTGGACAATTGGTGCTAAGAATTGGATTCTATATTTCATTCTACGAAGGAGTTGCCAGGACTACAATTGAAAAGATCTCCATTATTCATTCAAGTTGCACAATTGCATACTCCTCTCTTTCTATTATTCCATGACGAGGTTGACATTGCCTCTTCTTGTATAGTGAAAACACATGATGAGGTCCAAGGAGAATTCAAGTGTGTGGTTGGCGTGCATCAAAGAAAAATTGAGTTTCTTGTGTCGGACAATGTTGGATTGGATTATTTTGGAAATACTATTTGTCGAGATGTTCATTGTAGTTGTTGCAAATTTGAGCACTGTGGAATTCTTTATAGTCATGCAATTAAAGGGCTTGATAGAATGAGTGTCTTGAAAATTCCTGAAATTATGTATTGAGCCGATGGAGATTAGATGCAAAGGCTTATGCATCTAAGGAGACGAAAGTTAGCGTGAAGGAGAAAGATCCTAAATTAGCAAAAGCAACTCGTTACAGGAATCTTTGTCCCAAAATGGTGAAATTGTGCACTCGATCAAGTCAATTGAAAGCAGCACATGACTACGTGAACACCAATGTAGACGTCATGTGTGCCAAAATGGATAAAATGTTCTTCGAGGTGGAAGACTCCGTTGATGAGGTAATTGACAAGGGAAATGATCCTAAGTTTGGACAAGGCAAACGTTTGAAGAAAAAATTGAAAGCAGTCAACTTACGAAAAGGCATTCATAGAGCGTTACCTTGGGATGAGAAGATGGGGAAGAGGAAAAAAATTAATCCCGAACCTACCCGTCTTGGTCAGGTATTAATATTGCTTAAGTGCATATTTCAATTTTTTATTTTTTTTTTGAAACTTTGCGTAACAGTTTTTTTCTTGGTTATCTTATGGATTGGGATGTTCCATTTGGAACCGTTCCATTGTCCTATGTCCCACAAATGTTGAATTGTGATTTGATTTCACTTCCTAAACTTCATACGAGGTGTGTAATAACATCTACTTGCTTTGACTTATTTTGTTTTTTATGCTTGTAAAAAAATGGCATGGAATTAGGAAGTTGGAACATGACTTCTAAAATTCCAGTGTAGCTTTATAATTTTTCATGTTCATGCTTTCATTTTTTTCCTAGGTGACGGGAGATGAGTCATATTTACAAGATGACGAGTTGTTTGAGTTGTTGCGTGATCCGAAATATTCTCAACGAGACTAAAAATGTAATGAGAGTTTATCTAGTGAGAGATGCATTATATTTTGTTTTTGAACAACCATGTAGTAATGAATGAATTTGGTTTCATCCATTTGATACATTTGGTTTTCTAGGCATTGATTCCCACGGTCTTATTTATGCATTTAATTGTATGGACGAGTTTTGGGTCTTTAAGATTTTATGTATTGAAACTATTTCTATCAATTCTGCTTACAAGATAACGTTTTGGTTCCTTATTGAACTTGTTATTTTTTGAACCTGTTATCTTTCAAAGTATGTTTGAGCTTGTGGTGAAATTTATGAAGTTTCAGTAGATAGAGTAAGTTTCTTGGTTTTTCCAATGGGGATTTAAGCAAAACGGCGTCATTTTGTCTTATTTTTGTATCCGCTTAAAAAACCATGAAACAACGTCGTTCCATTCAAGTTAAAATGGTGTCGTTTTGTCTTATTTATGTATGCACTTAAAAAACCATAAAACAACGTCGTTCCATTTAAGGCAAAACGACATCGCTGTTCCTATTTATTTTTTTCCCGCATTTTGTTAAAACAACGTCGTTTTACATGCATGGCATGGTGCCACGCAACTTCTGCATTTGCCTAGCCATTTGTTCAATTATTGTCTTCAATGGGCTCCTCATACAAACTCGGGTGGCTTCTAAGGAGACTCCTATTGAATTTAGGAAGCATGGTAGTTAGCTCCAAGTTGGATCCAAAGTCTTTAAATATTTTCTTAACATGAAATTTTCAAAAGATAAAGGATTTTACCGAGCTCTTACTAGCCCATTGTGAACACCCCGCGGGAGCGGTCCACGAAATTGATTTGGTTTGAAAAGTGGTTTGATTGATTGAATGGAGTCGCCACCCGGGTTTGAGGACCGTACCCGAGAAACCATTTGAAAAATGACTCTTTTGCCCTTGAAGTAGAAAATGCTTTACTGGTCTCACAAAACGAGATTTCTCGGGTCCGGGAGCTAGGTTACGTGAGGGGAAGGAATTTAAAGCATCTATCACGCCCGGTGTGACCACCGGTCTCTACTAAATGTTTAAGGGATTTTGAAAATATTGTTTGAACGAACTTTAGTTACAAATTCATTTGAGAGCACGTAAATGAGTCAACAAACTTAATGAGACGAACGTGGATGCTTGTGCAGATGTCAAGAGTGGAAGTATGCAATGTTCAGTAAAATACGCATTAAACAACCCTAAACATGATCAAACAGTATTGGAAATCCCTTAAAACAAACCCGCGAACATTACATGACTTGCACCCGGACTGCTTTCTGGACACCTGGATCAAGCAACTCCAGGCGCCTGGAGGTGATGTAGGGAGCCTGGAAAGGGACAATCCAGGCGCCTGGAATGACTTCAGGCGCCTGGAATCCCCCAGTGTGGGCGCCTAGAACACTTATCAAGCACAAATTGAATTCTCTTTCTGTGATGTTTGAGACTTTTCCCAAACTCTAAACTAGTATTGAGGACTAGCTAGAGCTTGGTTGATGTCCCCTCAGGGCCCTGTTGAGAAAATTTGGTAGAAAATCTACCTTGGAAGCTTGGTTGATGAACTTGGATGATGGGTTTAGGTGATTTTTTATTGTTGAATGGACTGATGGCTTGACTTCTGAAGTTAGAAAGAGCTGATTGTGGGGTCTTGATTGGGGTTGATTATGGATGGTGATGATATGGTGATTTTGAGTTGCAAAAAGTGGGTTTTATGGTTGAAGATGAAGGGAATTGAGAGGGATCAGTTGGGATGGAGTTTCTGGAAAATTTCCAGCATCATAACAGTATGGGAGAGAGGGGATAACTGATCCTCTCTCAAATGGAGGAGGGGAGGGGCTTTAAATAGGCACCAAAGGTCCAAAATGAACCCTTAAGAGGTCATCCAAAGGGGTCAACTAGGATACCCTATCTTCTCTCCATTATATATTAACAGATATCTGTAGAAAATTCCCAAAGAATCCTCCAAGACGCTCCTCCCCACTCACTTGACCTTGGGGACCAAGTATCTGTAGTGAGTCCAGGCGCCCATATTGATCTAATCCAGGCGCCTGGACTTGGAGACGGCACAAAATTCTAAACTTTGCGGGGCCATTCCGGGTGCTACCGAACTCCGTTTTGCACATGGTTTGAAGCGTTGGAAAGCTTATCAAGTCTACTTTCTAACCCAAGTGGTTTGAACCCAAGATGATTTGTACATCAAAATATGTGACCATTTTACCCTCAGAAGGTTGGAAAAATAAGTCGTTTCGGTAAAACGGGCATATCTCCCTCATTTCAAAGCGGATTGGGACATATTATATATCAAAAAAGAGGGTTTTGAATGTACTATAAGATGGTGTAGGATTAGGTTTCTTTTGGAGAGGTTTACGAGAGGTTTTCAAGTTTACAATCAAGCTTCGCGTGTCTTAACGGACATTTTCATCCTTGGGGATGCTTGATAAGTTTCTCGGGTCAAAATCGGGGTGTCTACACCCATCGAGGGCGCATATAATCTCTAAAATTGGCAAGTTCTTAGAGTGAATAATGGACCCCAATTAGACTTGTGTGTACACCTTAGAATTCAACTTATGAGTTATTTTTAGGTAGCTCATTGTCGATGCCCTAACATTTCGTGTTGTACTAAAAAAAAAAGCTCGTTAGTTTTCAAATAAACTAGAAAAAATTACTGTTCGGCTCATTTTAATTCATAATATTAAAAAACTTCAAGCTACTCTAGATTGGTTCATGTCCGATTCGATTATAGCTTGTTTAAAACCTGTTTGTCTTATAAACAAGCCAAACTCAAACACGTTTTTTTTAGGGTCTTCAAACTATTCAATTTTTAGCTACTTCCCCCTCCAACTACGGAATGACTTTACTTTCCCCTCAAACTATTCAATTTTTACCCAGTTAATCCAATCAACCAATTTTCATCCAATTGATGGATGGAAAACATCCCAACTAGTGTATTTGGCGTCAGACGAAGGGTAATTTGGACATTCCACCCTTCCTCCCTAAAATCGTGCAGAGGATCGGCTTCTCTCTCAATCTCGTTGCCTGAAATTCCGGCCTCCCTCTAGTGGATTTGGTGAGCTTCAGCAACGGCCAATTAGCTTCTTTGCAATTGAGTTGGAATTGTGGGGAAGAAGCCCCACAAATAATGCTGCAGTACTGGAGAGATGACTGAAACAAATCCATAATTTTCTCTTAATTTTG
>JADGMU010000602.1:0-89080 GCA_016920895.1 Vaccinium myrtillus | reverse complement strand
GTACAACTTGTGTGAAAATAAAGGTAAAATTCCAAAATAACTCTTGACCTTTCACCAAAATCACACGAAAACCCCTGATTTTAACGAAATATCACCTAAACACTTGTACTATCTAAAAACTCATCAATTTAACTACTACGGCCACCCTCCATCTAAAAACAAACGGAATGGGTAACGTGGACTGCACGTGGATGTATACATGGCATTCAACAGAATTTCCTTCTAGGAAATTCTAATGTATACATGGCACGTGGATGTATACATGGCATTGTTTTGATAGGGCTAATGTTTCATTGGAATGCAAATCGTGTTCCTTTCTAATATCTTCGTTTGTTATGATAACCTTCTTTGTCGTTCCTTTGCTGCATTTATATTTCCTTTCCTATTTTTCCGGGATATAGTGTGCGTGTTGCCAATGAATTAGGAAGAGGTGATGCTAAAGTTGTGAAGTTTTCAATCAAAGTTAATCTGGGTACTTCAGTTATAATTGGCTTGGTGTTCTTCATCATCTGTTTACTATTTGGCCACGACATCGGTTACGTGTTCTCAAGCAATGAGGAAGTTGCCGAAACTGTTGCAGAACTTTCCGTGTTACTTGCCTTCACAATGCTATTCAATAGCATTCAGCCGGTGCTCTCGGGTAATTGACCCCTAGTTATTTTGTTATTTGAAAATGAGAATTATAGTTTTTTAAATTTATTTGTTTCCTCGCACTAATTTTTTTTTTTATTCACTGCTGAAACAATGTTTTCAGGGGTGGCAGTTGGTGCTGGTTTGCAGGGAACAGTGGCTATTATAACCCTCTGTTCCTATTATGTGATTGGGATTCCCTTAGGGTGTCTTCTTGCTTATGTGGTTGATCTTGAAGTCAAGGTAATTGTGGAGACTCTATATCCATCTCAAAATCAATTGGTAATGAGTGAAGAGGCCCAATATTATATTTAGTGATCACCCATTCCTTCCTTGCCTCGCATTTGAAGGTGCACGTCGCGTGTGGCCACTTTTTGGATTCTATCATCACGGCCTTTTTCTTTGAGTGCATCGTCGTGTAGTGTGGATTGTAATTTTTTTTTTTGTAAAAGGTGGGTGGAATGGACCCCGCTCTGATATCATGTGGAGACTCTATATCCATCTTAAAACCAATTGGCAATGAGTGAAGAGTCCCAACATTATATTAAGTGATCACCAATTCCTTCCCCAAGCAATGTGGGACAATATTTCTTAACAGTAATAAGCCATGTTTCGTGAAACTTTAGCAGCCTTCCACTGAAAGTGGACTTGCCTTAGATACAATTGTTGTATAGATTAAAGTTTATGCTATGTTTGAGTCTTGGATTTGTCAGGAAGAAGGGAAATGAAAATTACAGATACGCAAAATCCCAAAAGAAAGAACTGATAATGTTTCTTTCTTTTGATTTTGCTTTCGCATAATTTCCAAAAACCATTTAACTCTAGTTTATCGTTACATGAACAGTTCAAGGGACACATTTTTGTTGGAGTTTCGCTACCTGTAGGCCTCTGATACGACGTAAAAAATATGTGATGATGGCTGTTGTCATTGGAAGTGAAAAGTCTGCCTCGAATTTCATCTTTTCTTAATAATGTTTGAGTTTTTGGAGATTCTGTAGGGAATATGGATTGGAATGCTTTCTGGGATGGGAGTGCAAATCCTTGCACTAGCCTGGATGGTATGGAGAACTGACTGGGACTTGCAGGTAAATGGAAAAATGGATAAAATCGTAAAATCGTTTTGTCCCTTGAACTTTGTCTTAGACTTTCAATGTCATCCTTCAACCTTCACTTCTTCTACTCAAGTCCTTCAATTTCTAAATTTAAGCCAATGCAGATGGTTAAAATTTGCCAATGCAGAAGACGTTTCAATTTTTGCAATTCTCACTATATTCACCAATAATAATGATACGTATGTAAACATATCTATTTATATTCGAGAATACTCATTATCCATGTTCGTTCAACATTGTGGGAGATCGCTCGTGAATATGAAATATGTGGCTTATTCAACTAAACGTTCAAGTCAAGGTAGAAAATCTCTGCTTTCTTCACTATAGAAAACCGGCCAATTTTTTTTTTCTTTCCTATCCAAACCAAGGAAGATTGGGTCTCTGTGACTTGGTGCATTTGAGATATATTTCTGACTTTGATTAAATGGTCGAGGATGTTTCATAACATTAGTAATTTGTAATTTGTTCCATGATAATCTTCTTTTTTTCATCTTACAGGTGTGTAAGGCAATTGAACGTCTCGACCGATGGTTTTTAAAACCCTCCGAGGAACTGGATGAAAGCCTGATTGCTTGACATTTGGAGAGCTAAAGATTTCTCAAACAACTATTTATATTCCAAAAATACCATTGAAATTCGTCGCTTTTCATTAGTCCGGCAATGCTGGTAACCTCGGCATGGCAGATTTGATTCAAGCTAATTACGTGAGAGCTTGAATCAAATCTGCATTTCTAGCATTGGTGAGAGCTCTAGAGAATATGTGGTGTTTTTTTGAGATTTAATACAAAAGATTAATTACAGACGAAATGCTTGTTGATATTCATTCTGTACACGTCCAAAATCCAAACTTAATCAGCTCTGTCTAACAACTATGAAATTAGGGCTCATATTTTTGCTACCGGTCAATTTCACTGACACCCCATGAGGTTCGCTTTAATGACGGTTACTCCTCACGTATGAGAAATAACAATGAACCCCATGTGGTTTCTATGACGCTTCACCGACAACCCCAATCGACATTATCTATCCAAATATATACGTGATGGAATGAGCCAAAGGGACTTATACCTTAAAGTTCATATCTTTTTAAAATAAAAATCTATCAACTCTCACTAATTTTCGAATCAAAATGACTCTTTTTTAATTACCTATTGGTGGAGCTATTTTTATTAAAGACAAGTATCGATTCAATTCATATTTTTAAAATAATCTTTGAGTTTTGATACCTATCAATGTCGGATCAAGATAATTTTTTAAAAAAATGTTCTTCTTAAACCTACAATATCTACTGTTCAAATAACTAGGATATCAAACACAAAATTATCGTACTTTTCCTCAAAATTTATTTAGTATTTAGATTCCTAAGTCCTGAATGAAAATTTGAAAAGTTTAATTAAGTACCTATGATTATCCGATTGAGCTAATTTTTTACAAAACCAATCAAAAAATTATTTTAAGATTATTGAACGGTTCGGATTTTTTACAAACCCAAAATAAATAAATAAATAAATAAAATTTATTTTGTACCCATTTTTGGCAAAATGGCTAAGGCCCTTAAAAGGGAATTCCGTGGTAACCATCAAAGAATTTCGGTTCGTTAAGGCCCTTAAAAGGACCATTAACAAGGAACCCAGGATGGAGCGAGGTGGGACAAGTGGTGGCAGTTATCTAGTAACTACGATTTTTATGTTATTATAGGTTTTCATAGAATAGATGAATATTCATAATACAGTTTGTCTTTTTATCTTTTAAGTACATAGTTTTGTCACCAGGGTAAAATGGAGCGAGAAACTATATGGGACAATTCAAAGCGCCTGATATCTTCTACAAAAATGATTGTGGCAAACTTTGTCCACAATCAACCACAACCCCACCATTTGTGGGTCCCACATGGGCCCATGCGGGCTCCACACCCCATGGGGTTGTCATTTTTGAAAGACAAAGTTTATGATCATTATTCTATTTTCTATGCCAAACTGCCATAAATTTTGGACGTGATTACAGCCTCGCCCCACTCGTGCTTAAAGGCCAAAAAAAAAAAAAGAATCGTAAAATAAATCAGTCACGTTTCAATCAATTTCAGGTAGTGTATCAATTCCAAGCAATTTTGATACAGCAGGAATGCAATTATACAAGCCACCCAATCAGGCCAGAATATGATGTTTGATCAGTAATGGACTTGAAGGAAGAAAGAATAAAACTGAAGTAATGTGTGGATTCGATGAAGGGGAACCGTACACAAAACCAGCAAATTAAATCTCAATCCCAATGCATTAAAATTGCACAAGAACAAAATCAACGTAAAACAATTACGCCAAACAAAACCCATATTAAGTCACACTTGCAAATCTAAGTTCAAAAGATCCAATGGTGAACAGGGACGGAGCCATGATTTTTACGTAATGGGGGCGGAGCTATACATGTGGAGGAGGGATGGGGTTATACAATTTGATGATATATACATTTTTTTCAATGTAATAGTAGGATTTTTTCAAATTGTAACAGGGGCGGCAGCCCCTAATCGCCACCCCCTGACTCCATCCTTAGGTGAAGATGTATCAATGTGTGTATAAGCGGCAACGTTAATGGACAATCAAGTTAAAAAATTAAACTAACCCCTCACAAACCCATTCGTGTCTAAAATACTTTTTATTTTTCGATGTGGAAAAATACAATACATAACGCCTATATATCTTTGAAATAATCCAGTCATTGAATTGATTTTCACATTTGTTTCAATGTTTCATTACTTTGGTGTATAATATAGAGGAGTTAATTTGAAATATATAGCTCGACTCCATGGCCGGTTCTGAGATTCTCGGGGCCTAAGACAAACTTTTGAGAGGAAAAAAAATATTCTTATTGGAGAGGGAAAAGAGAGACCCCATGACTTGACCTGTGTACCTATTGGATAGTAAAACTAAACATTTCCGTTAGGCCAGCTAGCTCATTTGGTATATAATTAAGTGTTGTATTAAATATATATTATATACTTGGCTATACCTCTTTTGGGCCGGGGCTTAAGTCACCCGTCTCGTGCGCTTTAACTCAGGGCCAGCTTTACTCGATTTATAGTTTGAAGCTGCAAATGTTCACCAATTACCATGACTTGACCTGTGGGTGTGGGGACCACCTGCATGTGAGTGAGTGTGACTGAAATGGCGTGTCTGTAACATTATTCTTTTCATAATGACATAATCACACTTGGAGAAAATACATTTTTACACACAATCACAATCTTTAACGTCTAATTGGTGAACATTTGCAGCTTCAAACTATATAGTATTTCAAATTAACTCCTCTATATTATACACCGAAGTAATGAAACATAGAAACACATGTGAAAATCAATTCAATTAATGACTGGATTATACACCAAAGTACTAAGAAATTTGGTGGTAGGTAAGAAATTTTCACATGTTTTTTAAATATAATCCAGTCATTCAATTGATTTTGCTGGTAGGTAAACAAAAAAAAAGCTATTTTGCTGGTAGGTAAGAATTTTTTTTTTTGGCTTGTAAGGAATAGACTTTCCCTGATAAGGAAAGTGGGAGGGATGATTATTTCGTACTTGATCTCACCCCTCAGATTAACTTAGGAAACTTATATGCAATCCCAGCCATAGAATGGAAATCTGCTTAATGTGGTGTTTGAAATTTGAAGTAAAAGGATATATAACCACCCTTCTATCAATTAAACCCTACACTTGGAAATCAATCTCAACTTTTTTTTGATGCCACGAAGGACATTTTCTCAAAACTGCACGCCCGTGTCCATGTCTGAAGCCACGGCTTGAGCAATCGATGCACGTGCTCGTACCCGTGCCGGTGCCCATTCTTTGTGGTCCTTTGAATTTCAGAGAGGAGGAATGAGAGAAGGTAGTGAGAAATAATCTGGTTTGAATTTTGAAAAGGGGAGAGAGAGAGAGTGTGGTTTGAAATTTTCGATGTGGTGGACCGGTGGAGGAAAAGGATAGAGAGAGAGAGAGAGAGAGAGAGAGAGAGAGAGAGAGAGAAAGAGAGGGAGTGAGTTGGCAGAGGGAGAGATAAAATGTAATATGATGACTGGGGTAAAAAATATGACTGAGACAAAAACTGTTCTATATTGTAAGATAGTACACATATCGGCCGGTACATATTGTACCGGATATAAAATAGTACACATACCTTGGTGTTCCGTACCGGCTAATACCGGTCAATACCGGGTACCGGCTTGTACCAGCCTTGTGTTGGAATCTTGGCCAGTGCACAAAAACTAATGTATTTTTTTTCTTTTGGTAAAAAGATATGAATTTTAAGGTATTTTAACCAAATTTGGAGATCATTTTATATTAATCATGTTAATTTGTTATTAGAACTAGTATTAAGGTGTATCAAAATGGTAAAATTTATTTTATTTCTCCATTTTAGTTTTGCAATTTTACATAAGTATATCGATAAATCTGAAACAGTATGCAGAGATACGATCCCAGACCGTGCGTCATCATCTAGTAGAATAGAAAATGATACGCTGACCGGTACGAGATTGATAACTATGTTTCCCAAGAATTTTTCCTTGGGAAGAGACTTGTATCGATAATCTAGGCTGTCCAAAACACTTTTGGACGGTTGACATGCGCGCAGGGACGGATCCAGAGATCCAACTCAGTGGGGGCATTTTATTAATTGTAATCGCGCAATTTTTTTCCTAGTCAACGATTTTGTTAGGGACAAGAAATCGTATAAGATTGATTCTAAACCTAATATTAGACAAAAAATTATTGAATGCTAGGAACCATTGTAAAAGATCTCTAAAATAAAATAAAAAATCTAAATTAAACAATTTTCTCATCATTTAGTATCATTTTCTTAAAAAAAAAGGGAGAAATTTTAAAATTCAGGAAAAAATGTTAGGGGAATTATTATTCCCATTATAGGTTCAAAATATATAATAAAACTACCAAATTGTTGAACAATGAATGTTGCT
Organism: Vaccinium myrtillus; assembly: GCA_016920895.1. Classification (NCBI taxonomy): domain Eukaryota; kingdom Viridiplantae; phylum Streptophyta; class Magnoliopsida; order Ericales; family Ericaceae; genus Vaccinium; species Vaccinium myrtillus. The sequence goes on along the minus strand of JADGMU010000602.1, from coordinate 82,373 downwards.
GGTCTAGTGGCAAGAGGGAAGGTATTGGTTTTGGAACCAAAGGTCTAGGGGTTCAAACCTTGACAATCACTACTATTTAATAAACTTTCAATTTTGTGGCTTAAAAAAAAGAAGAGGCAAGGCTCGAACCCGCGACCTCTGTCTTAAAGTCAGTGTGACTTACCACCAGGCAAAACGCATGTTCAGTTGACAAAGTTCGACAGAAATAATATATATACGAAACTTATTTTCCAAAATTAATTAGATATTTTGTGGCTTAAAAAGGAAGTGGTAAGGCTCGAACCCAAGACAACTGACTAAGAGTTGGTGCACCTTACCACCAGGAAACACACAAGTTCTGTTACTAGAATGCGACAGAAATAATATATATATGAAACTTATTTCCAAAAATTAATTTTTTTTACACTAACAAGTGGGGGGTCAGCGGGGGCACGTGCCCCCGCATGCCCCCCCCCTTGGATCCGTCCCTGCATGCGCGCTAGAACACTTTGTATGTGGTACCCTATTTGCACCCAAAATTTTCTCCCTACATATGTAGAATAAGGATGGATTAATGTTGCAAAATTTAGGGTGCAGAATAGTTAGGTAGAACATATAAATCTACATGCATTTTGGAAGGCCTAAATGTGCGCTGGTATCCAGCCAACACCCAAGTTTTTCTCCCTTATTATGAAGCCTATAAAAGCCATCCAAATGCCTTCTTTTAGAACAGGAATCCAAAAGCAAAAAAAACACACTCCCTCTCTCCCAGCCTAAAAGCCGAGAGCAAAAATTGCTCTCTTTCTCCCTCTCCCAAAGAAAATCCCTAAACATTGCCCAAAAAACAATTCTTTCTCATCTCTCCAAAAAAAAAGAAGAGAGAGACCTCTGTCTCTACAACCAAAGAAACCAAAAAGCCTATTTCTCTCTCCAAAAATTCAAAGGGCCACTCCTAAAATCCAGTAATCTTTTGCAACTACAGTACACAAAAAAAAAAGTCTTGATACTCGATCTTATTTTTATACGCGACAACGCTTGTATAACTAAAAATTAGTGTGATTAAATTCGACGCTATTTTACGTTATACTTTCGTCTAGCCTATAAAATTCGAGTCTTCCTTTAAATTGTCCCACAAGGTGAGCACCATGCAACTTTTATTGGGGGTTCCCATACCCCCTTGCAATATTTCGATACAAGTCATTCAATTTCTGTCATGTTATTATTATTTAAGAAACCCAAAATGGGTTGCATACTTTATGCAAATCGTGCTCCTGCACCTTCCACATTCGCAACTGTAAATCCCCGAGCCCATTTGTGTTTTTTCTTGCAAAGGTTTTATTACGGGCCGGTACAAAAAACAAATATTTATTACCACTAACTCCAATCATTCTTTTTAATTACCACTAACTCCGTTAAGGCCAATCACTCTTTTTGGGGGCTTAGGCACTTAGGGTGCACTTTCCTATTATAGGATTTTTAGTAGTTTATACACTTTTATAGGGTACCCTAGGATGTTAGGCACTTTCATAGGGTACCCTAAAGTTTAGGGTACCCTAAATTTATAATGTACATTTTAGAATTTAGACCGTATATTTAGAATTTAGACCGTACATTTAGAATTTAGAATGCACATTTAGAATGTACATTTAGAATTTAGACCGTACATTTTAGAATTTAGACCGTACATTTAGAATTTAGACCGTACATTTAGAATTTAGACTGTACATTTAGAATTTAGAATGTACATTTTAGAATTTAGACCGTACATTTAGAATTTAGACTGTACATTTAGAATTTAGAATGTACATTTTAGAATTTAGACCGTACATTTAGAATTTACACCATACATTTTTTTTTTTTTTCCAATCGGTCAAATGCTTTATTAATTACGGTAATAACGGAGTGTCCAAACAGACTTCACGTTGTATCCAGGATGGAAAATCTCCACTCCAGGACATCACGTGATCAATAGATAGGGCATATTTGGCTGTGACATGAGCCGCCCTATTACAATTACATTTAAGAATTTAAAATTTAGAATTTAAAATTTAAGAATTTAAAATTTAAGAATTTAAAATTTAGCACTTTCATAGGGTACCCTAAGATTTTTTAGGCACTTTCATAGGATACTTTAGAGTTTAGGTTTAGACACTTTTATAGGGTATCATGAGATTTAGGTGGGGTGGGTAGAGAGAGAGAGAGAGATGTAGAGTGAGAGAAATAGCCCACTAAAAATGTTGAGCATGCCTTCACAAAGGTTTGGAGTGCGCGGAGTTTTTTCTCCAAAGATTTGGAGTGGGCTGAGCAGGCCTCCACAAAAGTGGAGTGGCCTGTAAATGCCTCTTTTGCAAACTCTAAGATGGGAGTCATTTTGAAGCCCTGTTCCAATGAGAATTTGCTCAACGGGAAAATTTAAAAAAAGAGCTAAAGCCGGTTTCCCAAAGTTTTCTTTGAAAAATAGTTTTAACGGGTGACTTTGACACACGAAAACTCAATTTTAGGTGGCACATTGTCGCAGCTAAAAGTCATATAATTTTAAAAGCGCCAACACTTTGCCCACCAAAATGGGTAGGCAAAGGCCGGTATAAATAGGGACTCGACAATATACACATGTATAGCGTAGGTAGATTGCGGAAACATAGGGTGAGGCAGCGGCTTAAGGACCATCGTGTGTCCGAGAGAAAATTTGGAAACCTAAAACTAAAAGTATACGCTAATGCTAAAGAAAGATTTTCCCTCCTCCCAAAACCTACATCTGCTTGGCAATTTGCCCTCCTCCCATCTGCTTGGCAATTGGCCCCCACCTAGGGCCCAAAGTTTGCGTTAGACCTAGTAAATAACCCGCTAAAATGAGATTAATCAAATATTGTCTAATATCATTTTAAATACATTTACAGTCCTTCTATTGTCCGCCCATTGGATTGATGGTAGAATTTTTCATATATTTATACAGTCAAAAACTATTCTGGCCCATTGTTGCAATGATTTGAATGTATTTCGAAATCAATACGATTGTTTTGATAGGGCTAATGTTTCCCCGAGCATCATCGTACAACTTATGTGAAAATAAAGGTAAAATTCCAAAATAACTCTTACCTTTCACCATAATCACACGAAAACCCCTGATTTTAACAAAATATCACCTAAACACTTGTACTATCTAAAAACTCATCAATTTAACTACTACGGCCACCCTCCATCTCTAAAAACAAACGGAATGGGTAACGTGGACTGCACGTGGATGTATACATGGCATTTATCAGAATTTCCTTATAGGAAAATTTCAAAACAACCCTGACATTTCACCAAAATCTCATGGAGATCCCTAAACTTAAAGAAATATCACATAAGTACCTGTACTATTTAAAATACTCAATACTATTTAAAACACCCATGCCCTTTGTTTGGTTTCCCGAAAAAAATTCCCAGATACATATCAAAACAATAAAAGATATTATGGTCCATTTTGACTAGTAGTCAATTAGCCTTTTCCTTTTATACCATATTCAAATTCAAACTCAAAATGGAGGGGAAAATGCTTTAGAGTCTAACAAGTAATCATTACATAAAAAAAAAAGGGGTATGCCTTAGAGTCTTGGTTTTTTATTTTTTAGTTTTGTTTCCTTTTTCTGGTTAGGATTGGTGAGTCTAGGTAAGCCTTTGTTTGGCTGTGGTGTATTGGATTTTCAAGACTATCCCCCTTATTCTTTTGGTTTAGTTCCTTAATAATAGAAATTGTTCCAAAAAAGTTGCTACACTTTATTTGGGTTTACTATAGAGTTATTATTTCGGAAATGATTCGTGTTTCCAAACATTGATGTGTTTTGGCTTTAATTGGGTCCCGCTAGTGGACGGTGGAATTGATCCCCGGATTGGTCTGCGTTCATGTAAGCCCAGACACCTAAGTTATCCTTTGTAATGGTTTTTAAAAAGTTGTTAGAATTGGAGCATCTGATGCTCTGTATTTGCGTTCAACTAGCCATATGACACCGGATAAGAGTATTGGCCATATTAATGAATTTATAGAAAATTGGTTCCAGCTTTTCCTTCTTGTCCTTTACATATCTCTTACATGTATATATAAGTGAGATCAAAGTAATAACTCTGTCTTCATTCTCCAGAGGTTTTGATTCCACATTTTATTTCGTGCTTCATGCCGAATTCTCTAAGTATTTTGACGGTCGGGCAAACAAACGGCTCGAGAGCTTCAGTTTGCTGCCTAGAAGTAGGCTTGAAGCAGGGATGAAGCTGGGGAGGGGCCAATAGGGACGGTCGTCCCTGCAAGGGAAAAAAAAAAACCTCTAGTATTATATAGGAAAAAAAATTCCTATGAATTATATAGACTCGCCCCTACAAAGTATTTTGGCAAAAATTTGCCCTAGCGTAATGAAATTCTTGGCTCTGTCCCTGGCTTGAAGGCCATTGTATCTTGGAGAAAGAACACTATCCAGCTAGTGTAGAGGTGGGCGTATCAGACCCAAGAAGAGGGCATTTTCGCATGCCTCGACCACCCCATGGGATTCTATGGGCATTTTGTTACTTTTTGCTTAATGATTAATATTCTATTATAGGATTAGTGTTTAACCACCACGTAACGTTGTAACCTATGGAGCACTGACACTCCTAGAGGTTGGTGTGTTTCTGTATCCGATACGGGGATACGTTGAGGACATGGCAAAATACGTATGGCGTGTCCTTTAAATTCAATTAATTATCTTAGACGAACCTGGCAGGGATACGATAGGGACACGAGAGGGACACGGCAATGGTTAAACATACAATTTTTTAAATTTTGGGGGGTAAATGTGCATTACTTGAAATAGATTGGGTTAAAAGTGTAATATGATGCATATATATATGATTTAAGGAGAACATTCTTTACACCGGCAGTGTAAACCAAAGTTTCCTCTAAATATATTACATTGCGCTATGTGTCCAATCCTATGAAGCACCGACACTCCTAGGAGGCGCCGTATTGCCGTATGGGACACGGCAGGGACACGGCTAAATACGTATGGAACACGCCACGTGGCGTGTCCCCCCAAATTTTTGAATTTTTTGATGGGGACACAGCGGGGACACGCGGGGGACACATGGGGGACACAGCTGGGGGACACGGCATGGGGCAAATTGTAATTTTCTAAAAAATATTTGGGGTCAATCTGTAATTTTTTAATTTTTAGGGGTCAAATTGTAATTTTAAAAAAATTTTGGGGTAAAACTGTAATTATCAATCTTTAAATTCTTAGGTTTTTTATAATATTTATATATAAATTAATATATATATATATATACAGTTCACTTCACCTCCAAACTCCCTTAACTTCTTAAGTTACGGACCTTGGGGTATTTTCGACTTTCCGGACCAAATTTCGACGATCCGAACCGTTAGATGTGTTTAAAAGGTGTTTTCAAGGTCAGCGAAGATTTGGCAAAAAACAATACCGGAAGGGCTTGATCGGAGCTGTTTTTCACAAAACGCATATATAGCGTTTTTGTGAAAAAAACTCGATCAAGCCCTTCCGGTATTTTTTTTGCCAAATCTTCAGCGGACCTGAAAACACCTTTTAAACACATCTAACGGTTCGGATTTTCAAAAAACATTGGGAAGGTGGAGGTCCGTAACTTAAGAAGGTCGGGGAGTTTGGATGTGGCTCGGTGTATATATATATATATACACCGATCTGTCAAGGATCCCGGATTTCCCAGTTGAGGCCTTTCGGTGTTTTGATGCTTTTACAAATTGTTTTGGGAAATCGAGCCGTCAATGTGTTCAAAAGGTGTTTTCCAAGGTCCACGCGGAAATCTTCAAAAAAATACCGGGAAGGGCTTGATCCAAATAGTTTTTCGCAAAAACTGTAAATATAAAGTTTTTGCGAAAACTGCTTGGATCAAGCCCTTCCCGGTATTTTTTTTTGAAGATTTTCCGCGTGGACCTTGGAAAACACCTTCTGAACACATTGGACGGATCGGATCGTCAAAAAAATATCGGGAAGTGGAGTCCCGGATCCGGGACTCCCAGACTAGAACCGGACTCTATATATATATATATATATATTGCCGTGTCTCCCGCCGTGTCCGTGTCCGTTCTACATAGGTCCAAACAGTGGTCCCAAAAGGTAGAACATGAACACATGACGCGATGTAATCGAATATTGTTTTCTCTTTTCTTTATATTTGATGCTTCATGCTTATACATAAACTAATATAAATGGAAAATAAATATAACTTCTTCTTTTTTTGTCGTGTCCCCACTTTTTTAGAAATCCCATGTCCATGTCCGTATCCGTAACCATGGCACATAGGTTGTAACAGACTGACATAGTAGAAAGAGAATATTTCCCAGCAACAGTTACTTGAAGTTTTTTTTTTTTTGAGTTAGTTATGCTAGTTTACTACCTCTGCAGTTTAACGTTGAGAGCTTGAGACGGACCAAAGACCATATTTGGTTGGTCGTGCTAATCGCACATCTCCTATTACCGATAACACAACTTTTGTTATTGTACATTCCATGTTTTGTTATTGGATGTCTACGAGGATATATATGTAGAGATCCGAGGAGTTCAAAAAGTTATTTTCTTAACTAGTACGGACTTCATACGTCTGCAAATACATGACTGATAGGGAAGAGATATATACTATTATGAAACATCAAGCTATATTTATCGGACTAGTGTTATTTCATTGTTATGTTCTCGTTTTGCAGGAATATGGTTAATAATATAGAAGAGTTGCTACTTGGATCTGATGGGGAAGATCGGAGTGATCTGAAATGGAGGGTTTGGGTAGAATCCAAAAAGATATGGAGGGTTGCAGCTCCTGCGATTTTAGCCAGAGTGACGCAATATGGACTTCTGGTGGTGACACAATCTTTCATGGGACATATAAGTGAATTCGATCTTGCAGCCTACGCACTTGTACAAATACTTATCGTGCGATTTGTAAATGGGATACTAGTAAGTTCTTGCTCTTGCTTTGTATCTTGTTACTTAAGTATGTGCATGGTTGTCATACTAGTTTTGAATTTCATCCACTTTCAGGTTTTATGATGTTGTGGAATAAATATATACGTCCAAGTTATGTCCTCACTAGCGTGGTGACCTATGGGAAAAGAAAACTGACAAAAAATAATCTTAACTACTCTCTCTGTCCATTTTTTAGTGTTAGACATTTCCATTTTGAGTTGTCCCTTAATCAGCGTGTGTTTTGAAAAGTTAATGAGTAAAAGTTTGAACAATTATCATTTTGCCCTTTTGAAAAGTTAGTGGGTCAAGAATTAATGAGCAAAAGTGGAGGATAATTTTGGAAAGTTGATGTGAAAAGTGTAAAGTAGAGGTAGAAGTTGATGCGAAAGGTGTAATGATGATGTTTCTTTAATACTGTAAGTTAGATTTACGAAGCAACACACTTAAAAAGGGATGGATGGAGTAAGATATATGGTTGTTTATGTAAGAATTTTCTCTCTCGTTAAAATGCTTCTTGATGTCAAGGAGATCCAATTTAGCTCATGTAATACCTTCTAAGACAATGTATTCTTTCTATTTTTGGTTCTCATTTATATCTACTAGCATGCAGTTGGGAATATCAAGTGCAACAGAGACTCTTTGTGGGCAAGCATTTGGAGCAGGGCAATACCACATGATGGGTATATACTTGCAACGATCATGGATTGTTGATTTCGTCGCTGCGACTATCTTGCTCCCTCTCTTCATCTTCACAGCACCCATCTTTCGGCTACTTGGGGGAAAACAAAGCCCTCGCCATAGAATCCAGCGATATCTCCCTTTGGTTCATTCCCTTTCTTTATAGCTGTGTATTCGTCTTGACCATCCAAATGTATTTGCAAGCACAGCTGAAGAACATTATTGTAGCGTGGCTTTCAGCTGGGTCATTCATTTTCCACTTGATCGCGTCCTGGTTATTCGTGAACAAACTGAACTTGGGAATACCTGGTGCAATGGGTTCATTGGCCATATCTTCTTGGCTATTGCCTTTAGGACAGTTTGTATACATTTTTGGAGGTTGGTGCCCACTTTCATGGACAGGATTCTCTAAAGCTGCCTTCTTTGATCTATGGCCTCATATAAAGCTCTCAATATCCTCGGTATAATGATCTGGTAAATCTTGTTTTACTCTCTTCTGAATATAAATTCTTTCAAGAAAGGTTAAAAGTTGACATTGAGAGAGAAAAAGAACAGTTTTTTGTTCCTTGTAGCTCTTTTTATTCTTACACAAGAAACAAGACTAACTGTTTATTAGTTCATTTTAGCTCTTAGTTATTTTTTTTTTCCAGCTTTTTCATGCTTCTTCCCTAGAATTTTCACACTCACTCATCTTTGATTTCGGTTTATGTTGTAGCCTAGAGTTCTGGTACAATTCCATTTTAGTTCTGATTGCGGGATACATGTCTGATGCAGATATTGCCATTTCTGCCTTCTCAATCTGGTATAATCGTACACTAGTTAATTTTGCATTGTACTCGTTACTCAGTAGATTACCTTTTAACTTTTTTTTTTGGCAGCCTTAACGTCAGTGCTTGGCAGTTTATGATTTTCCTTGGTTTCCTTGGAGCTGGATGGTATGCCTTGACGCTACCCTTCCTCTTTCTTGTTCTTTTTCTTATGGATCCATTTGTCTAAACAGACTATTGTCAGTCTTCTTTTGTGTTGATAACTTTCTTTGTCATTCCTCTTCTAAGTTTTACGTTCTTTCTTATTTTTCCGGGGTATAGTGTGTGCGTGGCAAATGAATTAGGAAGAGGTGATGCTAATGTTGTCAAGTTTTCAATTAAAGTTCTTTTGAGTACTACAGTTACACTTGGGTTGGTGTTCTGCATCCTTTGTTTAATATTTGGCCACAACCTCGGTTACTTGTTCACAAGCAATGAGGTAGTTGCCGAAACTATTGCAGACCTCTCCGCGTTACTTGCCTTCACGATGCTATTCAATAGCATTCAGCCGGGGATCACCGGTAATTGACCCGTTGGACAATATATATGGTCATTCTACCTTGTTGCATTTATTCACTGTTGAGACAATGTTTGCAGGGGTGGCAGTTGGTGCTGGTTTGCAGGGTACAGTGGCTATTATAAACCTCTTCTGCTTTTATGTGATTGGGATTCCATTAGGAGTTCTTCTTGCTTATGTAGCAGATCTTGAAGTCAAGGTAATGAGCCATTTGTCTTGGTCTTGAGTGTTTCAATTATGAGGTGACAAATTTTCCTAAATTATTGCTTTCCCTGATATGAGGGAAAAAAATATGTGCAAATGGCTGCTGTTATTGGAAGTGAAAAGTCTGTGCTTCTATTTGCATTTTCTCACTTACGCGTGATTTTTTCCGTGATTCCGTAGGGAATATGGATTGGAATGCTTTCAGGGATGGGAGTGCAAATCCTTTCACTAGCCTTCATGGTCTGGAGAACTAACTGGGAGTTGCAGGTAAATGAAACAGATGGATACAATTCGTAACATCGTTTAGTCCCTTGAAATTTCCCTGAGACTTCCAATGTCATCCTTCGACCTTCGTGTCTTATATTCGTGGTGGAGTGCAAATTGAAGAGTTCACTGGAATGAATTGATTAGGCTGCATTGTTGCATGATTCAACAGGCTTCTTTGTTGAACATGTTAAGATTGACCTTCGTGTCATAACCTCCTTTTTTTTCATCCTACAGGTGAATAAGGCATCCGAACGTCTAGGCCGATGGTTTGTGAAACCCTCCGAGGAACCAGATGAAAGCCTCAATCATGCTTGATATTTGGAGAGCTCAAGATTTCTCAAAGGACCACATCTATATTAGTTGATGGCATTTTCATGTTTCCTTGTTTCAAAACTACCATTGAAATTCGTTGGTTTTTGTTGTTTTAGCAGCTTCATTTCTACCGTTGGTAAGCTGTAAAGAATGTCGACAAAAACTCTTTTATTTCAAAACACTTATATAGAATCATTAAGGACCATTTTGGATAATTTTTTGATATTAAACTTCACACAACTTATTTAACGAAACAATTTGAACTATTTAAGCTTATAAAAAAGTTATATGGTATCATTCCAACTTATTTTAATTTTTCAAAGTATGTAATCTAAAATTTTAGAATAGAAAAATCTAAAGTACAAAGTGATAGCAACCTTTTAGCAACTGCTTTCCAATGTTTAAATAGCATATCTCGAATTGGACTCGGGGGAGGTGCTGTGCACCCCTCGACCGTTGGATCGAGTTTTGGATGGCTTGGATGCGTTCGGTAATTTTTTTTTAATTTTGATTTTTTTTACCGGTAAAAAATCAAAACACATCTTAACCGTCCAAAACTCGATCCAACAGCCCAGGGATGCATAGCATGGCTGTGCACAGCACCTCCCCCGCTTCCGAATGGAATTAGGTTCATTTTATTTTTATTCTCTTTGGGTTGAAAAAACCATATCTGAATAAGGTTCATTTTATTTTTTACCAGCAAATTTAGTTCATTAGGTTGGCCGAATTTACAACATTTAGAACATTGAATAACTTACGCCTAATGTTTTGAATAATTAAAACTTGGTAAAATTATTGACGATTTAGAAAAGGAGCACACATGAAGAAAGAACAAAGAACTAATACAATGAAATTAGAAACACCCTGGATTTTGAAGGAACAGGGCTTTTTATTAATCCAGCTACGACTGATTTTCGTATAAAGAGAATTTCCAATAGGTTTACAATTCTATATGACATTACATCTGATCCCATTGTTTTATGTAATAACATTTCACCAAGACACATAACAAATAAACTAAAAACTTTGAGAACAAAGTAATTAGCCCACATTATCGTTGCAGCAGGTTGTAAGCCGGTAAATCTTTCACAAAGGAAACATCCTCGAGTGCAAGCTCACGCTCTAACTGTGTCCTCGTTGACTTCAGAACATCCTGGAGAAACAAAACAGCCCAAAACCCTAGATCAGCCTTGAAACAACTTTGTCAATTTCAATACATAAGTAATGTGCAAGTGATGGATGAAAATGGGTAATCGGGATGTCTTTTACATTAAACTCCATATACGACGCCCGCTTTGCTAGCCATTGAGCGTCCATCATTCCAAAGGCAACACAGTAAAGGTTGTCAAATGCCATCTCATCTTCGCTCAATAACTCTAAGAACCGAATTCCTGCCAAAGAATTTGGCTTCCCTACAAGAATCACACCACTTAATACGAGTTTGACCAGATAAGGCACAAGAAGTTAGGTTGTCGAGGCAAAAATTTAGGTCATACTATGACATGAACTACAGAGTTAGCAATACAATGACCGTCATATTTACCTGATTGTAGATCCAACATTTGTACCAACGTGAACGAAACATTGATGCCGGCTACAGCAAAGGGATACTCCCACTCAGCTCTAATTCCATCTCTTTTGTGCAACAAGTTATGGAATGCATCCTGTTAGAGGAACAAAAGGCCATGAAAACTACTTCCACCCTGAAAAGGGATACACTCCATAGTCTTATCACATTGGTTGAAAACAAGCACAAAGTCGTGAACATAGTATAAGACGTGCTTTTGAGAAGTACTGTGCAAAATGAAACAGAAAGCTTAGCAGAGTACCACTGTCAAAAGGCACATTTGCAAGTGTGGCAAATAATTTCAGACGACGAAGTTACTTCATAATGGCGCATGTTATAAACATCAATATCAAGACTGCCAGTTATTGTAATTCCAAAATGAGTGAAAAGAGGTTAAGTCTTGATCACTTTTGGTTTGGCATGAACTAGCAAAGCAACTAATAAATACCGAGCCAAATAGCCTGTGTTTGTCCTTGTGTTACCAATGAAGGCTAATACCCTAGCCAATACGTGTGGGAACGTGCATTCCAAGATATGGCATACCTAAGTATCTAGTAAGGCAGTAATGTGTTGGAACGTACATTCCGCCATATGGCATACCTAAGTTCCAAGACATTCAATTTGGAGATCCCAAGCGATCCCGAAGTTTTTTCCTTTACAAACTAGAGATTGGAGCTTTTGCAGGACAATCCATAAGAAAAATTGGTCATAAATTCATAATGCTTTAACAATTACTATATTTTACATGAGTAATTAGGTGTGTCATGACTCATATTCCCTGAGGTATGAAAGCTCTATGAATCCAACACCCGCGCACATTACCCGCACCCAACACCCCGTACTCAAGATCCAAGTCCATTCAACATAGATCTTCACTCTTAACATAACGCTCACCCGTGCCCGACTCTTGCCCGTGCTCAAGAGTCAAGTCCATGCAACATAGATCTTCACTCTTAACATAATGCACATAATTTCTAACTTCAGATAAAATCTTGCGAAGATACTGTTAGAAAATAGAATACAAACATAAAATTGATAGATTGAGAAATATGTGTTAATAAACTTTCACATATATATTATATAGTGCAGCGCGGCTGTGTCCCCATGTGTTGATTATTCAGGGCTATCGTCCCAACAGAGCTCATGCTGATAATAAACACACGTCCATATCCGCAAATCATAGGACATTACAGACCCTTTTCTTAGATCATCACTTGGATCATGTCGTTCAAAGATAAATAGGAAAATCAGTGTTTCATCCCTTGGATTGGTACTGTTTCTGAAAAAAAAAAAAAAAAGTACAACATTCCTATGAGAACAATACATTGTCAAAAGAAAGGTTTTAGAAGGGATGAAACAAGGATGCAAATCAACTAAGCCAGACCATATAGAAGGGATAAGGCACCAATAATTCAGTCACTTTGTACATAGAAAATTATAGCAAATTAAAAGTACGTTAAACCAAGGGATAATCAATCATTAGTATAAACCCAATGAAAAGGAAAGTAAACAAACCGGGTACGTCTTAGCAAAAAATATAAGATTCTCCAATGATATGTAACCGCCACCCCTGAAATAGTATTAAAAAAATTATTTAATAAAATTATATTGCACATTGACTCACAAGAAAAATCGAGTACAAAGCAGCAACTACTTTTCTTACCTGAAATCTGTTGAAGGATCAGATCCTTGCCAACCCATCTCCTTCCAAAGCTCTGATTTAAGAGGTGGGACATCCCTGTCAGGGTAAGCTAATCTCCATAGTTGTTTAAGTGCATCCTGCAACCGGAATTTCAGTTTCTGTTACAAACTTCCTATTTGGAACTGATAATTGTAATCATTACTTAACATATCTTTTAATAGCAGGTATAGAATCATGCTGATTTTTCGAGAACCTGTGTTTCGCCACCTCATGCTATGTTATGATCTATAAATTTGATTCTCATGTATCAAACAAGTCTAACCTGTTACACGGTCTTGGGTAGAACTCAACCCCAAAAGCTAGCTCATGAAGTGAGGGTGCCCTCACGCTTATATATTTCATATTACTTTGGTACCAAAAGGCGATGTGGGACTTCACTTCACACCCTCCCTCACGCGCAACGTGCTCACTCGGCAGCACCTGCCGCATGCAAGGGAGAAACACGCACCCTACCCATCTCTCGTACCCAGCTCTGATACCATGTTACACGGTCTTGGGTAAAACTCAACCCAAAAGCTAGCTCATGAAGTGAGGGTGCCCTCACGCTTATATATTTCATATTACTTTGGTACCCAAGCGATGTAGGCCTTCACTTCACATAACCTACTACCGTGATAAAACCCGTATACTGGCTTCAATTTATCAATGGTTCGTTCATTCTTTCGTCATAGTTAACTTGAGTTTCATGTGGTGAAAAATTGGTTCTCTTGCATGCATTTTTCCTTCTCAAGGACATTTTTATTTTTTACAAGAGGTGTTTTAGTACTTTAGAGCTGAGGTTTAATATGGTTTTTCCCCCTCTTTCTCTCATGCCTAACTAACTCTAGCTTTGGCTGGTTTAGAACTCAGATGAGCGTTGTAGCTTAGGGTCAACTTTTGATTGATTTATATTTTTCTTTAATTAGCAACAATAACAACAATAACAGAACCCATCTAATCCCCAATCATTGGGGGTATGGGCGGGGGATGACTGGAGACAGACCTAACATTTGGCAATATACACAAAGTGGTTGCTCTCAAAATCACAAAGGGGGCCCCCATAAACCTCCAAGAACCGAGGAGCCTCCAAGAACCGGGGCTACGTGGACGTTTTGCTTCAGAACCATGCCCCCAAATCAAAGTCAAAATACATCAGGGAGGGTAGGCTTGGAGACACAAATCAATTTTTGTACTCATTACCATGCTTCCTTCATCATGGTCCAGGGCATCTCACTAATGAGCACAAAATTTTTCTTTAATTAAGGCTTTCAATTTTATTATGATAGTTACTGTCTTGTATTTTGGCAATTGATGGATAGACATAATTTTAGGTCCTCTCAAGAAAGGCGTTTTATTTATGTTGTCCAAATTTCGTTAAACATTGCATTAAAATGTAATTTTGATTACCTAGTGCAAGAATGAGCACGAGCCATCATCCGAAATCCGTACTCTCAACACTAGTTAGAACAAAAGAGTAAACAGCCATAGAAACTATCAATTCCTCTTCCATGCCTCCTCATAAAGGAAATGGTAAAAATACATATTCTACCATATGTTGCTCACAACTTAGACATATGCACCAACAAAACATCAAAAAGTTACAAACCTGATATTCAATATATTCTAATCTATAAAGGCAGAACCCCTTTTGGGTGTTACCAAATTTTGAAGCGCTGTCACAAACATGCTTTCCATTATTATCCCTTGAAATCAAGTTTTTACAGTCTTTTCAAAGTAAACTCCCCTATTAACTTGATTAATCGGAGAAGTAAAGAAGTAAAAAGGGGAAAACAATGACTGCTTCATCCCCGTGAACTGCCCACATTCAATATTCCACTCCCATTTGGTTTCCTTCAGCCCGAGAGAGAGAGAGGGGTATTCTGGTTTCCCTCATAAACAAAAGCCTGTTTTTCCGGATTGGCAGCATGTGATGTACCAATTCAGTGTACCCTCCAACATATCATCTCAATTCTTTACCCAACTAAATTAATTAGTATTCTTATTTGAGCGTGAGAGAAAGAAGATGGAAAATGAAAAATGAAATATCCAGTTGTCCGGTAGCACATAAGTTGAGATGGTGTACGAAAAAAAAGGTTAAATAGTTAGGCATTAGGACTTGCATATTACCATAATGTTATAAGTATCTCAGTGAGTCTAGAAGCACCAATACAGCAGAACACAGCGAAAAGATACAAAATTCCTATTTAAGCCTTGCCAGGACATGTTTTGCAGATTTTACTAATCAGAAAGTACCTGCATTGCTACGCGGTGTCGAAACAGACAATCGAATCAAAGTCCCTAAACACTGCTTTTATTGGTAGAAAGGTTTCGAAAACCTACTTGGTGTTCAAAATTCCCAAACATTGATGTAGTAGTTCTCTTTTTTCATTTCTACAAATGGTTAACTATCATCGCCAGTTTGAAACAACTTGAAGAAGACAAGAAAAATAGAACAACGGAATGGTTGTGAACAGTTTGAAGCAGAGCAGAAGCAATGGTCGCTATCAGAAAAATAGAAAATTTAAGGCTTACTTGATGCTCCACAAGAGAACCATCGAAGGGAACCTGAAGTCTTCGCTGGAGACTTTTGAGTCTTGCCTCCTAAAAGCATACCCACATACAGCATGAACCACAGGAAATGGAAAACCCATTCAGGAAGAACATAAACACAAAAATACAAGAAGGGAGCAAGACAATTTCCCGAACAAGATTGTAAACCTCAAAAGACAACATACACTCTTCAACTTAATATTGCTAAAAAAACTATTAACTATCTTGTAGATAGAGGAAGTGCAAAATAACTTCTACTAGTGTCCGTCAGCTAAGAACACAAGCATGCTATAACGAGAGAAAAACTAGCACTTGATGATTGGAAAATGTCACTGAATCAAATAGAGAATGAAGACGCAGGATATCGAAAATTAAATAATATGAAAATGGGGTTTTATATTTGGCTGAAAGAATAAAGTGGTATAAGCTACTCATCAGCACTAGAAAAGTGTAAGACAAGGTCTCCGCTGAAAAAATTACAAAATAAAGGACTTCAAAACATTAAAACAATTATAAGAGCTTAATATGTTGCAATAACTAATGTGTAGGATCATGGAGCAACTGGTGGGGACCAATTGGATATGGTACTGATTCCAATCACAACACATGCAAACAAACAATATCACTAGATTGGTCGTGGACCAACTTGTTAGGCATAAATGGAGGTCCAAGGGGTGTTTCCAATTTGATGAACATATATCTCCTACGAACAACAATAGGGTCCCCATTTAAGGATAAGCCATAACATGAGTGTGATACTTTATATAAACTCTCAAAATACATAGAATTATGGCATAATTCGGATAGAGGAACAAGAAAAGATAACAGAGAAGAAAATAAAAATATTACATACACCCTCGCCGTACTACTAGAGACTTTAGTTCACGTTGAACCCTTTTCAAATCTGTGGCAGGTGTAATTTTACAGCCAAAAATAGTTCTGCATTAAATATATGTTTTGAGAACATATGAAGTATCCTTTTGTTTTCAATAACTGGAAAGCCCAAAAAGACCAAAAAGTTCAGTTACCCGATACAAGGTGGTCTTTATGTTTACCTGTAAAGGACTAAGCGATGGCACAAGAAGCTTCTTGGTTTGTCCATCTTGAGCGCCGGAATGAAAAGGCAAAAGCCGTCCAATAAGTGTGCCAGATCCAACAACAAAATTTGCTATAAGCAACAAAAGATAAAATATTCAAAATTAATACATTTGAAACTTCAGACGCTTTGCAGCCTCTAACTGTTTCAACCTGACTTCCACACTGATATTTCAAGTGTCATTAGATAACGGAAAGAGATAAGTGAGAAAAATTGTGCCAAAGAAACAAGCAGAACGTCATCTGTCCTACTCTTGGTGACAATGCTAATCGTCAGTTAGAACCGAAGTGACCATTTGAGTCAAATTATACTTAATGTACTTCATGACCTTAACAAAATGTATTTTAGATGAACTAAATGATTTTAGCTTGAAAACACAGTTTCAGTCACTAAATGGCACGTCAAAAGAACAGAGATTTATTTCTTCATTCAGTGGAGCCATGGGTGTAATATCAACAGCAGATGTAAACCAAAGAAACGAACTTCATTTTCAAAGATGGATCACTGGATCAGTTTCAAATTTTCAATATATATATTCCGATATAAAGTCTTCAAAGTGTATAAATTCTTTTTTGCACGGTGAAAGTCAGTATTGTTAGTTGTACTTAGTGAAGTTTAAACCTATGTCAAATGCGTGGGAGTACGTGGTGCCAACCACTGGGCTACTACTCCACTTGCCTTCAGAATGTATAATATGTTTGACATCTACAATTGCATCCATGGGTACACGAAAACAGAAAGAAATGAAGAGCTCAACAACTATTGGGTGGTGATAACAACTTTGCCCATTGTTGAAATTGGGGAATGCCAAAAAGGGTTTCCTCCTAAATACAATTACAATAGTATATGAATTCCTCAAAAGTTTAATCCTACACCAGTAAGGCAGTAATAAGTGTATGCAAGTAACTCCATCGTTGAGAGCACTGGATCCCTTCCTTCATTTTTCGGGTTACAAAAAACCTATTAAATCAAGGGATACAAGAACGAGAATCTCCGAGAATTTTGAGAATAGTGGTGATGCCAAGGGGTGGGCTGCCCAGGAGGACCCTAGGCGGGATGGTCGTCGGTGGCATGCCGGTGATGTATTTTAGCACCACAGTGGTCTGACAGTAGAACCAGTTAATACATGTCAAGATGTATTTTAGCACCACAGTGGTCCGACTGTAGAACCAGTTAATACATGTCAAGATGTATTTTTGCACCACAGTCGTCTGACTGTAGAACCAGCTAATCAAAAATAAAAAAGAAGGTGAAACAGCTGACGAAATTAATGATCAATCCAAAGGCTATTGAGTAATTCCAGTAGAATCCAGCTAATGGATCTCGCTTCCATGGATTGGTTAAAAAGCAATAATGTTAAAAGTGGAAAATCACATACCTAACCACTGTGTCCATTGGGTAATTATCTGGGAAAATAAAAGCGTCCAATGGAAGTTTTCTTTCTTTCGTTCATCATCCCAAATATCTGCAAGTGTGTCTCCCTACAGAGAGAGATTCCGATAAATAGCACACATTTAGATGCATGGTACTTGGATCCCAGTAACCAAAAAAACAAGCAGAAACACAAAAGAATAAAAGAAAGCAAGAGAGACAACAGATAAACCAAAACTCACTTCTGAGTGCCCGTTTTCATGTTCATAATTCCCAAGTAGCGGTTCATCCAAACCTTCCAGCCCTGACGTCTCTAAATATTCATGTTTCTTCCCATTAACGTCGCCATGGTGTAGTCTTCTCCGCAAAGTTTGCGATGTCATGTGTTTAACTGGACTGTTGGATCATTCCAGACTAGTTTTAGCTTAACATGGTACCAAATGCAACTGCAATTTAACAACCAATACAAACCTGAAACCACACCCTTTGTTACTCGAGCATTGTCTAAAAAGTGGTAACCTATGAAGCACTAACACTCCGAGAGGTTGACGTATTGAGGTGTCGGGCACGGGGACACAGCGGGACACGTGCGGGACAGACCATGTGGCATGTCCCCATAATTTTTTTTTATTTTTTGGGGGGTAACGGCAGGGGCCAATTTGTAATTTTTTAAATTTTTCCAGGGGTAAAAATGTTATTACTCAAATGTTTTGGTTAAAAAGTGTAATGAACTCTTCTATAACTATTCCTACAACATATATATATACACACACATACATTTTGCAAGGAAAAAATTATTTCGACTTTATGTATAAGTTAAAAAGTGTTTAGATTTTGCAATTTAAGCATGGAAAAAAAATATGTATGTATATTAATGTATATATATTGAGGCAAATTTTCTAGTAAGGACCTCCCGTAAATAAGAAAAAATGTAATTTTTTCACTTTAAAAATTGTTTTTGGGAAATCCGAACTGTCCAATGTGTTTAAAAGGCATTTACAGTTTTGCGAAAAACTGCTTGGATCAAGCCCTTCCCGTTAATTTTTTTTTTTTGAAGATTTCCCGCGTGGACCCTTGAAAACACCTTCTGAACACATTGGACGGTTCAGATCGTCAAAAAGATGCTCGGATCACGAAGGTCCGGAAGTCCGGAGTCCGGATAGGAAGCGCTCCCTATATATTGATGTGTCCCCTGTCGTATCCGTGTCTATTTTTTTAGAATTGTCGTATCCGTTTCCATGTCCGTGACTATATCCGTGTCCAAGCTACTTAGGTGATAACAAACTACAGGTGAAATAATCTTCTCATAACAACTCCTGACAAGACAATAAATTTGTGTATTAACTCAAAAGAAACAAATATCACAAGGCGAGAATAGATTATGATATTACAAGGTGTCAAGGTGCATACTACATTCAACTTCCACTTTAGCCTGTTTGATCTTAAAAAATGAATTTGAGCCATTGATTTGGTCCATATCAAACAGCACTTAGGGTAAAGCCAAGGGAAAATTTCAAAAAAACGCTCAAACTTTGACCTCAATGTCTCAAAGACTCCCAAACTTTAAAAAAAATCAATTTCACTCATAAACTTTCATTCTGTCATCAAATAAGCTCCTACCGTCTCAAACTGTCAAATTCCTAACGGTTTTTGCTGAGTTGGACGTTTGGACTCCGTTAAATGCTTATGTGGTATCCTATTCCACTCAGAATGTGACACATGTCATCTTCTCTCACTCTCTCTTTCTCTTACCTCTCCCTGTAAACAATTCCTTCCCCCTTCCAAAATCAAAACCCCCAAATCACATTCTTATTTGAGTTTACAGTAGCAAGATCATCAATCTTCCCCCAATCAATCACGTATCACCATTAGACAACAGAATAGAAAATGAACTCAATGCTGTCAACGCCGCCCCCAACAACAACCACTACTTTGGATCCGCAATTTCCCATCTGTTAGGTAGACGCATCGGCACCAGCGTTTCTTCCTCCGAGGTGGTCAGTGGTGTGGTGATTGCTGAAGGAAGTTCACATGGTGGATCAATCATTACTGATCTTCTCATCGTAAACACAAGAATATTTCAATTCAAAGCCAATTTTTATCTGAACCCAGTTTCTGTGTTCAAAGGAAATCTCGAATTCGGAAACTCAATTGCATTTCGTTCGTGAGGTGCGAGTCTGGTGTGGTTTAATAGAGGAGTTCACTTGGGGCTTACATATCTCGAATTCGAGAGAGGTATAACGGGAGATGGATTTTGAGGAGTTTGGATTCGCCGGGGTCGAAGCCGAGTGGTCTGATTCGAGAGGGGCGACGAATGTTGTTGATTCGGTGTGAGAGCTGTTTCTTTTCTATTTCTCGGTGAATTTTGAAATTTTGTTTGTGATGTGGTTAGATTATGTTGGAAACAGAGGAGTTGGGGAATTTGATTATGGGTTTTGAAGAAAAATCTGGAGAGGGAGAGGGAAGAGAAAGAGAGAAGACACGTTTCACATTCTAAGTGGAATAGGATACCACGTATGCATTTAACGGAGTCCAAACGTCCAACTCAGCAAAAATGTTAGGAATTTGAGACGATCTTAATTGATGACGGAATGAAAGTTTGGGAGTGAAATTGATTTTTTTAAAAGTTTGGGAGTCTTTGAGACATTGAGGTCAAAGTTTGGGTGGTTTTTTGAAATTTTCCCTAAAGCCAAAGACAACTTTTTGGTCATAACTCATAACAAAAGACAACCACTTTTGAGCAATAACCAACCAACAAAACTGTTATTCAAAACGAAACAATTGATTCATAACCCACTTCGATTAGGTGGCCCACAAAATTTCACCCAATAACACCACCACACCGGGGCATATAGGAACACCACTAAGGCCATAACCGGACATATGGTAAACACGGAGAAAGGGGATGTACTATTGTATTCTCTATATGTCAGCAATTTCGTACAGATGCTCCTTAATTATTTCATATAAAACTTTCTTTCACCAAAAGTTCCAAGTATATGCGTAGAGGGTACTCCCAATTAGCGACAGATGATTCCCATAATTAACACATAAGAGGACCATTATTCCTGACTAAGTCACTAAAAAGATTACTAGAACAGATAAAAGGGAGAAAGCACATCTTAAAATCTAAATACTAAGTACCATGACCAAATTTTCTGGGACATTATATAATGCATGAAAACTGAGTCGGGACTCTAAGCCTGCCCTCTCTTCTGCCACCCGGCTTTGATTTGGAGGGATGGTTTCATGGCGTAACATCTCTAGAGTTCCTTGATTTTTGGAGGTATGAGGGGGCCACTATTTACGTGGTAAATTTTCTGAGATCAACCATTTTGTGCCTACATTGCCAAAGGTTAGGTCTGTCTCCAATCATCCCTCGCTTATACCCCCATCGATTGGGATTACAAGGGTAGAGATCTAATATTTTGAACGGTATACACAAAATAGCTATAAAGAGGCTTGAACACATGACCTCAAAGGAGTTACATGATCATTTATAACCAAAATGTATTGAAATGCCATTCAATTTATTCAGGTAAGATAATACCATAAAAAACTATAGGCACCTAAGGGAAAAACAGCATCACCTTTCATATCATCAAAGGTGGAAAGAGAAACAAGACTATCTAGTGGAAGCAAACAAAGCTGGGAAGAGAAAGAATATTGCTGAAATAAATTACCAAGGAGACTACCTTTGGATTTAGGCCAATATCCTATACAAGGAAGTGCGGTGAATAGCCCTAAAAGCAATCTTCAAAGGGTTCTCAATCTTAGAAACCAAAACTATGATATGTGGCATTTGTGTTCAAAACATCAAATAAAAACCTAATCGAACTAAACTATACACTATCCAAATGATCTCAGATAACAGCATACTAAGATCATCTAGCCCAAGCGATTTGTCAACTCTCCCAATTAGAAATTTTCATACTAACCTCTATTCATCATAGGGCTAGGGCCTTTCTGACTAGCTATCTTTACTGGCATCACTTAGACAACAGTCTACGCCTTCAATTCTGACTACAACTAAATTCTCGGTACCCAAAATCAGTACTAACCTCTACCTCAAGCCCTTAATTTCATCTGCATCTATTTTCATTTCCGATCTAATGAAACGTCTTGGAATTGTTTCCCCCTTTGTTCAGATACAATTTAGCTTTTTAAAGCCATGAAACCTATCCTTACAAAAAAATTCAAACATGGTTTGTAAAAGCAATGCTATCATACAAAGAGAATCAAACATGGTCCTGAAAGCAACACCAAAGCGCTTAGTAACAACAACTGGCTTTAGAAATAGTTGAGCCAACAGGAACAAGGCTTCTGAAAGATGGTAGGAGAGTGCAACTACGCGCATTTGAGATGTCCAAAAGGTGAATTTCTAGAGAAGGGGTGACGGAGGATTGCTGGATTGTTAGCGTAACAAGCTATCCAAGCCTTGTCTGAGGACCTGCCCAAGGGCCCCAACTCCCAAGGTCTGGGGCATAACACTAACCATCAACTGCATTGGAGCTTAAGACCAAAGCCGAAACCCTTCCTTACCAGGATGCGAGAGAGAGTATACGAGTTGGAGACTCCAAAATTATATAAAACAATCCAGGTAATGAATTGCATCATACAGAAAGGGCAGAAAAGGGGGGGGGGGGGAACAAACTTTTAGCAATAGATTGCAACAAAATTTTCTCAACAACGGAACGGAAATCGCAGATATAATAGCAAAACAAAGACCTAGAAGAACCATTTAGACAATTGAAAAGTATAAGAATTATAGGAACGTTCTACATGAATAATTGCTATGCCAATATTCAATAAAGCCCAAACAAAAGCATCTTTCAATCAAAAACCCCATGATCTAATTATTGTCTTCCTTCGGTAACAGAGAAAAAGAAGCCAATTGCGTCAATATATATTTCTATATCTCTATCTATGTAGCAACAAATATATGTATTTCTATTAACAATCTATAGATGATGATGAATAGGTGCTCACCAGCGATAGAAGAGGATGAGATCTGTGAGTGTGATCTTTCCAGTTCGTGATGAAACCCAACAATCAAACGAACAGAAATTAGAGAGAGAGGACAGCAGAAGTGTTAAGAAGTCACCCCCCACCGTTAAACCCTCTCTCTCTCTCTCTCTCTCTCTCTCTCTCTCTCTGAAGCCAACGCGAACGCGCCTTCCTGAATTTCTGAATTACAGGAATAATTTGGGAATTTCTGACCAAACGGTAGCTTTCTTTACGAGTGGAAAAGAGATGTATTTGGTTAAAAATCGAAATACATTCCTGTATATCACTTGATATTGCTTAATGCCCCCTACCTTTATAAATTGATCAAGTAGACGCCTTCATCTAAATAAAAGAAGGGCTTACTCCGTTTACGGAGATAGTGCAATTACTCAATTGCCCTCCATTATATTAGGGCTCCAAGTCGATGCTGAGGGAGGAAGTCGATCACTTCTCTAGAACGATTGTCTAGAACGATTGTGGAGATCTTCCCCCCGCCCCCTAAATCCATATGGTGGTCAGTGTCGAAATTACAATCGATGATTCAAAATTGGTAAAAAAGATCTTTGTGTCAACCCTAGGGGTTATGAAACACTAAGTGGATCGGCTACTTTTGAAGGCTGAAAGTAAGACTGAAATCCTAAGTGGATCTTCTTTGGTTTTTTATCTTCCTTTAGTAAAGTAATTGTTTACATGTGTTTGTGGTTTTGTGATTCTATTATTGTGTATGCATTAATTAGTGTACCAAATGGTATTAAGTTTTCAAAATTTTATTTGCACTTAAAACAAGTTGAGGCTTCGTGCGTTTTGTCTTTGTGTGTTGATGTTGAACTCTAATGTACTATTCTGTTAATATTTTAACATCTTGTTGCAATTTTTATAGGTGATTGGGACAAATTCAAAATATTATATGGCATAAGGTACCCCACATATGGAAGCTTTGCATATAATATACATGTTTGTTTTTTTTTTTTATGCATGATTCCCTTCATTTATATGCCTGTCAATGTGAAAATGGAGGACTTAATTGTGACTTTACTCATCCACTTTGAGGGGCCACCAATGAAATAGGCGGAGGGCCACCAATGTCTTATCATTAGATATTGAGGTAGCTAATATACACTATATTCATTGGTCCAATGTACTAGCGGTTAAAAAAAGAAAGTCAATGAGGTTTTAGAATGCATACATCTCCAATGCATGACATGAGTGATTTCTAAAACAAGGGATTGGACTTGGGACTTTTCTCTCCAAAATAGAGAGTGCATTTGACCAAGTTCTCGTTTTTGTTAATGGTTTCACCTATTTATTTGCAATATGTATGGCCTATGGGTGATGGGAGTAAGACAAAAAGGGTTTATCTTCCTGATAAAGTAAGTGTTTACAAAGACAAAGGGTTCTAATTGAACACTTTTAAAGATGAGGGGTGTTAAAATTTTATTTGCTAAAACAAGTGATAAGTGAGGTGGTGTATATGATATTTAGCAGCTTCTTATTTTTTTTAATTTTTCTTTTTTTCTTTTTTACCAAAGAGGGAGAATTCATTTCACGTTTTATGCTCTTCTTATCCATACGATGTTTTATTCTGTTATCTTTGATGTTCATCTTTTATAATATTGTTTTAAACGGGAAAACAAATCACAAGTAAAATGACAACATTGTAACTTGACATACAGAATGACCAAAAAAAAAGAGTAGAATTATAGAGGAGAAGAAGATAACGTCTTTTCTTTTTCTTGGTTTTTTTACTCATTTTTGTAGAGAATAATTTTCCTATAATTAACACCTGGTCATAATTTTAGAGATCTTGATTAATCTTGTAATCAACATTACCCTTTGATGCTAAGAGCAAGTCCATCCTTCACCAAATTCCATGCCAAAGCCAAAATTTGGGATTATGGCAAAACCCTCTATACCCTTGTGCAAAATTTAATTTCAAATTTTGACACTGCCTTTTTTGGTGGCAAATTGGCATCCCATTTGGTGGCGATTGCCAAACTTGCCACATCATCTGAGCAATTTAATTTTCTTTGAAAAAGAGATGGATTGAATTCAAACGTTTGGATTTGATATTTGTGCCAAAAAAAAAGTAGCACCAATCACTACCCATTTAGAATGTCTTTTATTTTTCTTGGTTTTTTTACTCATTTTTGTAGACAATACTATTTTTTAGCTATTAAACACTATAGCAAGCCCAAAATTCCAGACTTTTAAACAATGCTTGTGCAAAATTTAATGTCTTTTCACTCACCTTTGGGGTTTCCCATTTGGGGCAATTTTGCCACATTCCAATTTAATTTTCTTTGATTACATTAAAAGACTTTTTTGATGTTTTATTTCTCAAATAGTACCACTGCATTACACAACACTTTTCATCAAAACTAAAACACTAACTAAAAAAATGCAAAAGACTAAATGCCACTTTAACTTGTCCAACAATAGCATTTGTTAAAGCCATTTTTTAGTTTTCTTAGAACAATTTTTTTCACTTAAACAAATTTTTAGTCAAAACTAATTTTCCTCAAAAAAATAAAAAAACTAAAAAAAAAAAATCAAAATAAGAACAACATACATGAAATTTTTAGTTCAAATTAACCAGAGGATAGTCTATACCATTTGACATTTGTGGAGAGAAAAATTAAGGCCCTTTTGTTTGCTTGTAAAAAGGGCAAAATGAGAAAACTTGAATTCTGTGCATCCTTTCCACTTTCTGCCCAAACCAAGCAAGAAAAAGAAGTGGACCATTAGACCACTTTACGTGGAAACAACCAAAACGTAAATGTTAGAAACAGCTATTAGAATATCTTCAGGCCATGTTTCAAGCAAAAAAAAAAAAAACTGGCTAAAATTTAAACCTAATTAGGAGCTCAGCAGATAAATAATCTCACAATTTTGTCCTTCCTTTTCAAGAAAGAAGACATTTTATTTATGTCAGAATTTGGGCCAGGTCCGGGACTAAATCGGGTCGCCAATGTGGCATGAGTCATTGACCCATCATTATTGAGCCCCATCATATCTTGGAGATAGGGATGGAAGAATTTCAAGTAACCCTAATCCCTGAGAATTATTAGAAATTTGAAAGCATCTAGGATGCTTCCTAGCTCTATATAATTTCCTGCTGGAAATTCAGGACAATAACCAATAACTGAGTTATTGGAAACTCTCTCTTTCTTCTTAGATTCCTCACACAGTTTTTTTAGTAACCACGCAGTCATTTTCTGCATCATAACAATCGATGAAGATAAACTAAACCGGATTGTTTGTAAGATGAGGCAAATGAAAGGATGGTCTGGACATAACATGCTCTAAAAAAAATTAACTGCATTCAGCAAATCACTTGATTTCTTTCTACAAGTTCTTAGCATTATTTTATTTCTTGATTAGCAAATGTGGATGAAATGCAGGAATTAAGCTGGATCAGGGAAGAGGCGCGGGAAGGAACTGTCTACTGCATCATCAAAGCTGAAACCTGTTTGGTAAACTTAATAGGAAAATTCTAAAATCAGCCCACTCGGCTATCACTAAGACCCTTCTTTGACCAGTAAGGGTGTATTTTTACCGGTAAGAGTGTGTTAGACCCTTCTTTGACCGGTAAAAGTGCATTTTTACTAGTCAAATAATGGTCTTAGTGACAGCTCAACGGGCTGACAGTATTGGTTTAACACTAGAATGACCCAACTTAATATGCGAAGTCATAAGGTAGTGTGTCATGTCTTTTAAATTGGGGCTTTGGTTTTTTCATCTTTTAATCCCGTGCAAGTAAGCTACTTTGTGTTGATCTCTTTGCGAACTTTTGGCAGGATTTCCAGCTTCCTAAGATACCGCCCAACATACCGAGTTCTAGTTGAGTCTGCTGGAACTCAATTTTCGCGGTTTTCCCCTCCAAAATAGCTAAAAGGGATTTCTACCTAGACTCTTGCACTTGCTCTTAGTATTATACCATTTGTTAGAAGAGAATACACAGAGAGGGTAAAAACTAGAAAAGCATTTTTGTTTGCTTGTAAGAAGGGCAAAAGGAGGAAACTTCAATTCTATACCCATCCATCGCACACTCTGTCTCCCAGACTCCCAGCCAAGCAAGAAAAAGAAGTGGAACGCTAGCTTTACTTGTACATTGTACCATACTTAACGTCAGAAACAAACAAAACCCAAGTATATATAACAAATTAACAGTATTAGAATATCTTGGTCATGTTGCAATTCAAAAGACAAAAACTATGCTACCAAATTCTTTAAACCAAAGACCAACCGTCCTAGTATAATATCTGGCACACGACGAAGAATTTGTATCAGCTGCAGTTTAATTCTGCGTTTTCACTTTGCCAACTAAATCATCCATCCGAACCATCTTCTTGAAGCTCGTTAACTTGCACGCCACATGCATGGTGCAGTTTAATTCTGGGTTTTCACTTTGCCGACTAAATCATCCATCCGAACCATCTTGTTGAAGCTCGTAAACTTGCACGCCACAGGCATGGTGCTGGACAAGTGGATTTGTTCACTTGGGGTTCCTATTCTCAGAGCACAAAACTTTTCTATGGCTGTCTCTTCATGATAGACTGCCTACTAATCAAATGGGAGCTCGTCGGGGCATTGTTACTCCTGATTCTTGCCCGAGATGTAATTCCTCTCCGGAGGATTTAACACATCTCTTTAGGGATTGTATTAAAGCCAAAGATATTTGGAACTACTTCTCTAATAGCCATTGGAGAAGGGGAATTGGTGAATGCACAACTTTAGAAAGGATCACATCTAATATGAAGTTGAAAGGTAATTCTGGAATAGGAAATGATGCATCTTGGAAAGTCCTCTTTATTGTAACTCTATGGCAGATTTGGAAAGATCGAAATAGGAAAAGTTTAGATAATATTGATAGTATGAGCAGATTGAGTTTCAAGAACATCATTGACTATTCCACCGAAATTACCGATGCATTCAAATCCCCTCTCTACAATGGCAATTCGAAATCTATGCTAATTAAATGGTTTCCCCCTTTAACCGTTGGTGTTAAGCTTAACACCGATGGGTGCTTGTACGAAAGCAACAGGAAAGCTGGTTTGGGTGGACTCTTCCGGGATCACTAGGCAAGTGGCTGCTGGGCTATTCCGCAAACTCAACTGTAATTCCAGCTTGGAGACGGAGCTATGGAGCATATACAGGGGTCTTCACAATCATGCTAGAGAAGGGCTATAGCAATATCCAGATTGAGTCGGATTCTCTCATGGCAGTCCAACTAATTAACAAGGAAGTTGCTGGTGATAAAGCTAATCAAGCTTTGGTCCTAGACTCATCCAGGGCCGGCCCAAGGTTTTTGGATGCCCTAGGCCTGGTAAAAAAAAATGTGCCCTACAAATACCCTCACTTTTGACATGCTTGGTTACAGGGGTCGCTGTTTTGGGCGATTTTCCCTTAATAAACTGTTAATTACGTTTTGGTTCCTTCATATGATTTAAAGTGCACTCAGATGTCTTTCTTTTGCCATTGGAATCACTCAAAACCATTAAGAATTCAATTTATAGTGGATTTTTGAAATCTGGTCTGCAACACTCTCAATCTGCTATGGGACAGATTGATATAGCTTTGGAATTTGTCTGTTTTCTCATACTTAGAGATCAAATTGGACTTGGGTTCCTTCATGACTTTTGAAATATATTCTTTTGCGAAGCTTTTGACACTAAAATCACTCAAAAATATACAAAGCTCGATTTATAGTGATTTCTCACACTTCTAATGGATTTTTTTCCTTTACTTTGGTCCAAAAAGTATTCTAGTCAAGCCCATTGGTATAAAATGGTGGGGTGCCCCAAAAAGTGGCCATTTTTGGGGTGCCCTAGGCCCAGGCCTTGTGGGCCTTGGCCCTGGACTCATCAAGATCACTGTTGAGAAGAACCCAGTCAGTCCTCACCCATATTTTTAGAGAAGCTAACAGAAATGCGGATCACATGGCAAGGTTGGGAGCAGAGCAACAAGAAGACTTAGTGGTCACTGAGGATTCCCCTCAATCGGTGCGCCACTTTGTAGGAGATGGGCTAGGGGTAAGTGTTGGGCGTACAGATTGG
Organism: Vaccinium myrtillus; assembly: GCA_016920895.1. Classification (NCBI taxonomy): domain Eukaryota; kingdom Viridiplantae; phylum Streptophyta; class Magnoliopsida; order Ericales; family Ericaceae; genus Vaccinium; species Vaccinium myrtillus. Next base: position 53,317 of record JADGMU010000602.1, on the reverse strand, counting down.
TGTGTACAGAAAACGTACCGATCGCGAACGGTGGGACTTTGATTGGAGCACTTTCAACCGTCCGATTGAGCTGAAATTTGGTGGGGCCCCTCGGAAAAATGTTTTAAGAACAATGAACGGTTCGGATCTCTCGTGTGAGACCCAAAAGTGGGTCCCCGAACACGATCAGTACGTTTTCTGTACATACCATTCTGTACCCGTATCTTTATCCCTCACCTTAGGGATCAATTTATCTACTGTTTTATTGTCTATGGCTGTAGTCGAACTATTTTATTTTCTGCGTTAATGTTAGAACTTTCCGAAGCACCAAAAAAAAAAAAAAGATTTATTGACGAATCTAATGTGTGAGTCGCATTTCGATTAAGGTTTATTGTTCTCAATATTTCAATTAGTGACACACAAAATTCAGGGAATAAATTATACTCCCTTTGTCCCGTTGTAAATGTCCCCAACGTGAAGTCGTGCCTTTTTTACTTTAAAAGAAAACATATTTCTAGATATATTTTTTCAAAAAATTTTACACAATTCAAAAGTACTCGTTGAGATCTTTTGAACGTTACAAAAAATATTTAAAAAGTAATTCTGAAAGTTTTTTTTTTTTAAGGTCAAACTTGCCCGATCTCATATAGTGGACATTTAATTGAGACGGAGGGGAGTACAATATAAACCTACATTCATCGCGCTTATTGGCTACATAGTCATGTTCCAGACCCCCACACGACGACTTATGGGTCACAACTTTGGCGTGTTGCTTACTGCAATGGACCGGGATGATAGATCTTTTAACTAAACACATGCATCTTTTTTTTTTGGTGCAAAGGAAATTTATAAAACTAAAGCAACAAAGGTCTTAAAACAAGCATACATAACAGACATAAAACACCTAACTGGGCTAATCCCTATAGTGCCCCAGTACCCAAGGCATCTTCAATCACGAAGTGGTGAACAGATTGTGAGGAATTCCCCGTGACAACGAGGTCCTCTTCTTGTTCAGCCCCTAATTTGGTGAGGTGATCAACACTTTGGTTAGCTTGACGGTAGATATGGGCAAGAGTTGCACAAGCTTGGTCCACTAAGATTTTCGAGTCTGTGATCAAAGCTTGATGGGGGTGTGTTCCATCGGTCCTTCATTAATCAAAGTAACTGCCTCTAAGGAATCAGATTCAATACAGACATTTTGTGTGGGGGTCTCTTCGCCGGAGTGAGCTCTTTGGACCTCTAGGAGTGGAATGGGGAGTGTGGTGCAAGTCTGATCCGCCGCTGCTCGCCGGAGGTGATCACCTGCACACGTAGAGAATCACGTTAGTGCCTCGCCCGGACGGTGGTGGTCCGGGAAGGCACTCCGATGATTAAGTCAGTCACCGGAGTGAGGGAATGCACCGGAGATCTTAGAGAGAAGTGGAGTAAAGAGGGTAGTAAATGAGGAGAGAGGAATACCCATTGTGGTAGTTGTGGTTGGGTATTTATAGGCTGAGGGGGCGTGCACCCTACGCGCTCGGCGCCCCCTACGCGCCTGTCATTCATGCCCGGAATGACAGGTGATGTGACCCTTATCCCTGCTGCAGACGCCAAGTCCTGACCGTCGTCAGGGCAGGTGAGTTCGGGTGGTCAAATCAACCTGAGATATCTCCCATCGCCCACGTGCTCCTGCAGGCGGCGGTGGCAGAGTAGGTGACTGCCGCATTAAATGCCTCATCATTGCATATATAGCTTGTCAGACACGCCTCCACCTAATCAGACGGACCCGAGCCCCCACGCTACCGTGGTCAACCGACTCGGCACGTGCGCGGCCCAGCCCCTCGGGCGCTCGGCACGCCGATCGGCAGAGCCCCCGAGGATTTTCTGTGGACCGAGCTGCGAATGACGCGTCCTCGGCGCCAAGCCGTTCGGCGGACTTTGTTCAAATCAGTATTCGTCCAGAACCGCACATCCGCACTACCCACCGAGGGCACCATGCGCTCGGTGGCATCCCGGCGGATGGGTCTACATTCAGTTTTGCAGATTCTGAGGTAGTGACCCTTCTATCCTTTGATGACGTGGAGGAGGCCCCTGCTGTCCCCCACGAACCCGGCCGCTACATTTTGGATGCCGTTCTCTTGCATGAATCATGATGGTTAGCCCTCTATAGATGCTCCAAATTTCGGTGTGCAAGCTGGAATCACAACTCAGCTTTCCGTAGTAGCCCAGCACCCAGACAAGGCCGACTCTGAGATTTAGGGGGCCTAAAACGATTTTTTTTCAAATTGGGTCCTCAACTCTTAATATATCATAGTTAAAACTTAAAACTACTTTGGAAAACAAAAAAATTCATAAATAAGTCATTTGAAAGCATAACTACTACACTGACATATAAAATTGGAGGCCCCAAAATTTAGTCCAAATTTGAGGGGCTAAAGCGGTGGTTTTACGGGCTTTAGCTCAAAGCCGGCTCTGCACCCAGAGCCCTTGATGGTCACGGAAAATTCCTCCAAAGCCAGCCTTGCTTGTACTGTCACAAAAGCATCCATCTGTATTTAATTTCACCCCAGATTCACATGAGTTTCTAAATTATCAAAACTTTTCCGACTTCGATCTGGGAACCACATGAAGTGAACGTTGGGCCCTTCATGATGTATTCTTTAGCCAACATTATGTGGTGGGATGTGACAAAAAGACAAGCTTGGCCAAAAATTTCTCACTAGAGAATTCCATGACACAATAATGGAGATTTTTGTTCAAATTCCCTTTCAAAGATTCCCGTATTTTTCTACTCGTCGTGATAATTTTTGTTTTATATATTCTCGTTTTGAGGTCTTGTATATGAGCGTACCTCGACTAATTTTGAAACTCTTAAGTTAGCGATCAAACAAACCTTCAATGAACCCAAGGTTTGAAATGCTTGGTCTTTATAAAATTCGACCTTGTGGTCGACCTCTTGACAATGAGCCCTTCAGTCAATGTCTCATAGCACTCAACCTGTAATATTGGGGTGAACAAACAATTAAAGGTTTGCATTATTACAAATTCTTACGTACCGTAGGAATAAATTAAATTCACATGTCTTCCTATGTACATGAATTATTGACGAATCTAATAAGTGCTTCCATTTCGATTACGGATTTTAGTTCTTAATTTGTCAATTTGCTCACAAACAAAATTTAGAAATAAATTTACCCAAAAAAAAAATGCAGAAATAAATTATACAATATCTTTTTTAATTTTATAACGGAGTTGGTTTTCAGAAAAATGTCCCACGTTAGTATTTCTCAATGTTTTTTTTTTCATGTTTTTTTTTTCCCCTCAATGCTTTTTTCTATTGGATTATTTGTATTTTTCCAGTACTAAAAGAAGGTATATTCAAACTGAATGCAATACAAGTAGGCTTGAAGTAGCAAAGCTACATCTTTGAAATTTGTGAATATCTGATACTTCAAGCTTTAAATTCTTGATAATAAATTCTCTAAACGTGATCAATAAATCTTTAATTTTTTTTTTTTGTGTCGCTCGGATAATTGTGATTTTAGAAAATGTCGTGCATTATTCCTTTGGGGATAATAGTGTACAATTGTTTGACACATGGTGTACTACCCATGGTGTTTTCGCTTTTTATTACAGTTTGGCCTCATTGAAGCAAAAGCCTGAAAGGAAAGTCCCCACCCCATATGCTCCTTTACTGAACTGTACTCGAAAATCAGAATTCGTACGTAGCTATTCAATCTCTTGCTGAATCTGAATCCGAACACGAATCTCACGCGAATTTTTGTTTATGCCTCAGTGGGGGTATTAGAGCATCAATATGTGGCTTAACAATTTAACTTTTAAGTTAAAGTAGAGAGCAAACTCTTCCAAAACCTCAAAAATTAACCTCACCAAACAAACTCACCAATTTGAAGAATTGCTTTTTCAATTTTTCGTTTTGTTTTTATTCAATTTTTTTTTTGTATTTGTTAGTTTTACGTTAATTTTTCGTGGTTTATTGATTTCTCTCTACGAGACGAATCCAAAAAGTATAAATTATGGCCAAAGCTAATATTTTTTTAATAAAGCCGAAAATAAACCAGTTAATTGGATTAATTTTGGCATTATTCAACAAAAAATTATTTTCGGCCATAATTTCATACTTTTTGAATTCGTCTCGTCGAGACAAATCAATAAGCCACAAAAATTTGACGCAAAAAATGGAAAAACCAAAAAACTAATTTTCACTTTTTAGCGCGCCAAAGCACAAAATGAATGAATTTGAACTATTGGATCATAACCACACACAAAAAGTAGGGTGAAATTGTAAAAAAATGAGGTGATTTGTAGATTAGGACTAAACGGTCATTTCCTTGCTATTTCTGGATTGCAAATTATAGATTATAGAGTTTAGAGCATCTCTAGTGCACTAGTTAAAAGAGTATCCTAAAGTGCCCTAACTAGTTAACTAAGAAAAACTCAAAAAATGGTCTCTAATGCACAAAAAATGACTCCATAAAATCCTGAGTGTCACCCATCACTCCCTAAAGTACCAAGTCACTACCTAAATTTGGGGAGAGACTTAAGGGGACAGAGAGAGAGAGAGAGAGAAGGGAAGGAGGAGAGAGGGAGAGAGAGGGGAAAGACTTAAAGTTAATGAATATATATATATATGTAGCCCATTAAAGTGCATTCTTCATTAACTAGCTAACTAAGTTCTTAGCATATAAAATAGGACTTCATATGTGCTTAAGTGTATACTTTAGCAAATATTTTTTAGGTAATGCACTAGAGATGCTAGATCGGAATAAGAGTGTGAGGAATAGATTTTACAAAAAAAAAAAATTGTTAGAGAACATATCTGATTAAAGTAATTATTTTATAGAATTAATCTATTCCACAATCAGTTTTCGAAGAGTCAAAATTGGAAAAAAAATCTATTCCACAACATGCATGCCCCTAAAAGGGACAGCCGCTCTCCCAATTCAATGGACCCAATACAGCTGGAAACCACATGAACTTAAAGGTTTGGGCCTTCATTATTGATTGATTGGTGGCCGTGTGAAAAAGACACGCTTGGCCAAAATTTGTCACTACATGAAAGTCTTGGTCAATTTTTTTGTTGTTGCTATCCGTCCAGTTAACGCTAATTTTTTTTCTTTAAAATAATGTTAAAATATCAATTATTTCTAATAAAAATATCAAGATTTTTATTTTTTTTCCTAAATGATATATTTTAACAGGAAAAATTCCCTTTCATCTTCATAGTACAGACAAGAGTTCAAAAATAGCAAAAATACAAAAAAAAAAGTACTGTAGAACAGAATTTCCTTTCATCTTCACAGTTCATACAAGAACTTAAAAATATCAAAAATATTGTTTAAACAATTTTAGACAAGAAGAGATATACAAGAATTCAAAAATACTATTTTTTTTTTTCAAATTCTTTTCGATTTTGTACTTCTCAGTGTTAGGTTACGAATATATGTTTCTGTTGCTAAAAACAAAAATTTTAGACAATAGCCTCGCGGAAAATTCCTCCAAAGCCAGCCTTGCCTGTACTATCATATAAGCATCCATCTGTATTTAATCTCACCCCAGATTCACATGAGTTTTTAAATTATTAAAACTTTTCCGATTTCGATCTGGGAACCCCACGAAGTTAACGTTGGGCCCTTCATGATGTATTCTTTAGCCAACATTATGTGGTGGGAGGTGACAAAAAGACAAGCTTGGCCAAAAAAATTTCACTAGAGAATTCCATGACACAATAATGGAGATTTTTGTTTAAATTCCCTTTCAAAGATTTCGGTATTTTTCTACTCATCGTGATAATTTTTGTTTTATATATTCTCGTTTTGAGGCCTTGTATATGTTTACACCAGTCGATGGACATGATAATTTTTTTCTTATAAACAAGTATTCGGTCAACTTGAGCTTACCTTGACTCACTTCACCAAATGTTGCCTTTCGTGGCATGCGAAAAATGCCACTAATAGTAGTAAAAGAGTCACTAAAACTATTAGTGGCGCTTTTACGACAAAAGTAAAAAGTGTAGTCTATGCCAGTGTTGGAAATAAAAAACGGCGCTAAAATAAGCGCCGGGAATAAAATACGGCGCTTTTTGCGGCACTAAAAAAGCACCGGTAATACATTTGATTTCCAACACATTAAAACAACAATTTGCAATAAACACCCGCAAAAATCAGCAATAGTGGCAGTTTATAAGCGCCACATATGGACGTGCTTTTTAAACTAATTGCGGCTAGAAATAAGCATCAGTAAAGATTCATTCACAAACAAGCCCACCCATATCATTCCTGTAGCATCAAATTATCACATTTCCCAACGAATTTCACAAATAAATCTGCTCGTACCAATATATTATACAAAATAAAGTTCCATTAGATCGAATCAAGTTTCAATTAATGCCCAGAATTCATCATTGATCTACATGTCAAAATATACAAGTTTCTAGAGTCAAAAGTATAGAAGTAGCATTTAGATAACTACAAAATACCAAAATGCGTCTCCAACGTGATTCATATTGTCATGCCCAAGAGCATCTAAACACAAAAATAAGATGTACGTCCCAAACATCAAGCCTCAAAGTAGTCCTCCCACTCTCCACATTCTCCTCAGCAGAATTAGAACCATCCGGAGCACACTCAACATTGCATATTCGTGTCTCATTAGCCTGTTAGAACAAAAGTCAAATATCAATTTCATAACAGAGATCACACCCCAAAATTACTACGACTAATGAGAGTTTTTTTATTCTAAACAATGGCCATGAAACTTAAAACAAAATAAGCATAAAACTAGTTCATTTCCTCAGATTTTCTGAATAGTACTAATCTATGAAGCAATACGGATACAGAATATGGTTACAACAGGATTATGGACACGGCAAAACTCAGAAAACTAGATACAAATACGTTGGGAATAGGTTATTACCAAAGACGAAGCTTCCCTTGAATCGACTTTCACAAAGTTCATTCAAAGTCAACTTTGAACCGAAACTCACTAACTTCAACGAGCATATATAGCTGACTATTATGTTAGCGATCGGACAAACCTCTAATGAACTAATGGTTTGAAATTAATGCTTGGTCTTTATAAAATTCGACCTTGTGATCGATCTCTTGACATTGAGCCCTTTTAGTCAATGTCTCATGGTACTCAACCAGTAATATTGGGGTGAAGAAACAATTAAAGGTTTGGATTACAACAAATTCTTACGTACCATAGGAATAATTAAATTCACATGTCTTCCTATGTACATGAATTATTGACGAATCTAATAAGTGCTTCCATTTAGATAACGGATTTTAGTTCTTAATTTGTCCATTTGCTCACAAACAAAATTCAGAAATAAATCATACATACAATATCTTTTTTAATTTTATAACGGAGTTGGTTTCCAGAAAAATGTCCCACATTATGTGGTGGGATGTGACAAAAAGACAAGCTTGGCCAAAATTTTCTCACTAGAGAATTCCATGACACAATAATGGAGATTTTTGTTTAAATTCCCTTTCAAAGATTCCGGTATTTTTCTACTCGTCATGATAATTTTCGTTTTATATATTCTCGTTTTGAGGTCTTGTATATGTTTACATCAGTCGATTAACATGAAAAATGATAAAAAAAATTTTGGTCAACTTGAGCGTACCTCGACTAATTTTGAAACTCTTAAGTTAGCGATCAAACAAACCTTCAATGAACCCAAGGTTTGAAATGCTCGGTCTTTTAAAATTCGACCTTGTGGTCGACCTCTTGACAATGAGCCCTTCAGTCAATGTCTCATAGCACTCAACCTGTAATATTGGGGTGAACAAACAATTAAAGGTTTGCATTATTACAAATTCTTACGTACCATAGGAATAAATTAAATTCACATGTCTTCCTATGTACATGAATTATTGACGAATCTAATAAGTGCTTCCATTTCGATTACGGATTTTAGTTCTTAATTTGTCAATTTGCTCACAAACAAAATTCAGAAATAAATTTACCCAAAAAAAAAAATTCAGAAATAAATTATACAATACCTTTTTAAATTTTATAACGGAGTTGGTTTTCAGAAAAATGTCCCACGTTAGTTTTTCTCAATGTTTTTTTTTTTTTTTAATAACGCAGGGTGCCCCTCTTCATGTTTTTTTTTCTTCCCCTCAATGCATTTTTCTATTGGATTATTTGTATTTTTCCAGTACTAAAAGAAGGTATATTCAAACTGAATGCAATACAAGTAGGCTTGAAGTAGCAAAGCTACATCTTTGAAATTTGTGAATATCTGATACTTCAAACTCTAAATTCTTGATAATAAAATCTCTAAACGTGATCAATAAATTTTTTTTTTTTGTCGCTTGGATAATTGTGGTTTTAGAAAATGTCGTGCATTACTCCTTTGGGGATAAATCGAGATGCACGTAATTTGATCTAGTCACCCTATATGCGTTACCAAAAAAAATTGCCCTAACCAACGAAGCTTAGTAATTAATTGAGTTTGCGATCTATATAACCAGCAAAGCATAGAGTTGGATTAAATTTAGTGAATATGGCATTGTTTGCTATGAAGTTTATCTACTTTTCAAAATCTCTTTATACATATTGGTTTGTACGTAAGATCTTAATACAATTCACTGATTAAATTTTTTGAGTTATCGATTTAGTTTTTGGTAGCGGCAGGATTGCATTAGACGGAACAAACAATGATGTGAGTAGTGTGGTAGTGTTGTATGGTTGGTTAAAGGTGTTGATTGAATTTCATCACTAAGTGCCTTCAGAAATGGGGCAAAGCTAGTATAATAAAACCATGTAACATGTCTCCTTTCAGAATATTGATGACAACCTTATCAAATGATGCCACTTGGCATTCTCACATCCCTACTAATTAATCCATCCTTTTGCTTAACATAAATGGAAAATGTTACAATACACACAACTATTTGGTGTGTATTATACGCACCCTTAAAAATATTACGAATCAATTACCTCTTATAAATAAAAAGTTACGAGACGCACCAAAATATTATGAATTGTAAAGAAAATGTTACGAACCATATTGCTGAAAAAGTACGAATTTTAATATAAAAGTTGGGTTAAACTAAAACATGTTACGATTGTCATGAAATGACCAGGGACAAAGCCAGGATTTTATATCCGAGGAGGCCGTCACATAACAAAAAAAAAATTAAAATAACACAATATCAAAGTGTTCTTAACAAATGTCTTAATAGTACCCAATGCAAAACACAATATTTAAGTACTCTCAACAAATCAAAAGCAACTACAAAGTGAAAAAATAAAATTAACGCGTTACCTGGAGTAGTGTAGTTTTGGTCAAATATATGACTGGCCAAAATCTTTGGTCAAACATATGAATACTAGAGTAGGGTAGTTTCGGCAGGGGCTAATCAAGTCTTATAGTGTATTCCCTCCGTTCCAAAACAATAGTCAATTATGAAAAGTCGTGCCTTTGGAAGCCGTGTGAAAAGACACGCTTGGCCAAAATTTCTCACTAGATGAAAGTCTTGGTCAATTTTTTTGTTGTTATCCATCCAGTTCACGCTAATTTTTTGTCTTTAAAATAATGTTAAAATATCAATTATTTCCAATAAAAATATCAAGGTTTGTATTTTTTGCCTAAATGATACTACTATATTTTAACATGCAAAATTCCCTTTCCTCCTCATAGTACGTACATTCAAGAGTACTTTTGAACTGTCGGAATTTGATAGTGTACAATTGGAGTATGTTAGTTTTGTAGGCATTTTCCGGGTTATGTCAAACCTTTCAGAGTCTGTAATTTTGTTATTGGGTTTTGGGAGTTAGAGTGCTTAGGGTTGAGTCTAGATGCTCCATTCAAGAATCTCAAGTATCAGGATCAAGCCAATGTCAGGACAAGTGTTTCGAAGCTCAATCCGTTGAGGTATATCCATGCATATCATTTTTGCATTTAGGCCATCCAAAATAACATGTTTTAATGTGCATAATGTTGGCTTATTAGTGCCTTGTTTGGGATTTGCTATCCCATGATTTTGGCATTAGGATTCAGCTTTGAACTTATTGCGTCTGCACGCGTCTACACGCGTCTGCAGGGTTGTGGCTTTAACTGTTGAGATTGTGCCAAGTGTCTAAATCCTGACGGTGCGTCTGCGCGCGTGTACACGGGTCTGACAGACTCTTTAAGTGGCCACATGTCTTGTTTTGAGTGGCTATCTTCTTGTGCACGAAAATGTGAGCTATAAAAGACATTTTTCACTCATTTTCACATACCCACTTGAGAGAAAATCAGCCATTTTTAGAGAGAGAGTCTCATCTCTTCTCCATCCTTTCTCTCTTTTGTGAACTTGATGTTCTTGATGATTTGAGCTTCCTCTTCTCATCTTTCTTCAATCTAGTGTCTTCCTCTCCATGGATCCACTCTAGGTTGATTTTAGTTTTCAAAAACTTTCATAAAAATCAAGTGTTACCTTGTTTCTACGTGAGCCGGTTGGACCGGTGCCGAGTTGACTCAGAGATCAAGACGGGTGTGCTTGTGGAGTCCATGGAATCAAAGAGGAGTACATGGTACTACATCAAGAATTGGAGCTAGGTGTCACAAGGGGCTTGTTGGGTAATTCCTAGTCTTGTTAATTCTTGTAAACCTTTTGATTTATGGAATGCATGAGTAGGACTAGGCCGTGGTTTTATGCTTAGGATGTTTAGACCCTAAATAGTTTCCATGTATATCGTGTGTTTTGTCTCATTAGTTTAATTACTCTATATCAAACTTGTTGAGTTGTTTGATTTGCCATGGTGAATGATTAAATTGGTTGAAATCGAAGTGGTTTATTTTTAAAGTGGTAGTCCTATTTTTAAACCCCCCCGGACTTATAGTGATTTGCAAAATTTCAAAGTACACATAGTGTACTACCCATGGTGTTTTCGCTTTTTATTACAGTTTGACCTCATTGAAGCAAAAGCCTGAAAGACCAGGGCAGTTAGCCCAGTGACCAGGGCAAGTTAGCTCAGTTTGTCATGCCCTTCTATGAAGGTTCTGGTTTGAAACACATGAAGAGGAGGTTAACCTTGTGGTTTACTAACATGTAACAACGAACTCTACTTATGTATATCGAATGGCAAAAAAAAAAAAAAAAAAAAACTGAAAGGAAAGTCCCCACCCCAAATGCTCCTTTACTGAAACTATACTCGGAAATCAGAATCCGTACGTACTTACTGAATCCGAATACGAATCTCACGCGAATTTTTTGTTTATGCCCCAGGGGGGTATTAGGTCATTGATACCCCACTAAATAGCAAAAAAGCGTAGAATTGTTTTTTTGATTTTTTCGTTTTGTTTTTATTCAAATTTTTTTTTATTTGTTAATTTTATGTCAATTTTTCGTGGTTTATTAATTTCTCTCTACGAGACGAATCAAAAAAGTATAAAATTATAGTCAAAACTAATATTTTTTTAATAAAGCCGAAAATAAACCAGTTTATTGGATTAATTTTGGCTTTATTCAACAAAAATTTATTTTCGACCTAATTTCATACTTTTTGAACTCGCCTCGTCGAGACAAATCAATAAACCACAAAAATTTGACGCAAAAAAAAGGGAAAAACCAAAAAAACTAATTTTCACTTTTTTGCCAAAGCAAAAAATGGATGAATTTGAACTATTGGATCATAACCACGCACAAAAAGTAGGGTGAAATTGTAAAAAATGAGGTGATTTGTAGATTAGGACCAAACGGTCATGTCTAAGCTATTTCTGGATTGTGAATTATAGATTATAGAGTTTAGATTAGAATAAGAATGTCAGGAATAGATTTTACAAAAGATTTTTGTTAGTGAACACATATCTGATTAAGTCATTATTTTATAGAATTAATCTATTCCACAATCAGTTTTGAAAAATTCCAAAATAATCTATTCCACAATCAGTTTTGAAAAATTCCAAAATAATCTATTCCACAATCAGTTTTGAAAGAGTCAAAATTCCAAAATAATCTATTCCACAACATGCATGCCCCTAAAAGGGACAGCCCCTCCCCTAATTAAATTGGACCCAATATAGCTGGAACCTGGAAACCACATGTTTGGGCCTCCATTATTGATTGATTGGTGGCCATGTGAAAAAGACACGCTTGGCCAAAATTTCTCACTAGATGAAAGTCTTGGTCAATTTTTTTGTTGTTATCCGTCCAGTTAACGCTATTTTTTTGTCTTTAAAATAATGTTAAAATATTAATTATTTCCAATAAAAATATCAGGGTTTGCATTTTTTGCCTAAATGATACTACTACATTTTAACAGGCAAAATTCCCTTTCATCTTCAAAGTACATACAAGAGTTCCAAAATACAAAAAATACTGTCGAACAAAATTTCCTTTCATCTTCACAGTTCATACACGAATTTAAAAATATCAAAAATACTGTTTAAACAATTTTAGACCAGAAGAGATATACAAGAATTCAAAAATACTATTTTTTTTTTCAAATCTTTTGGATTTGTACTTTTTAGTGTTTGGTTACGAATATATGTTTTTGTTGCTAAAAACAAAATTTTTAGACAATAGCTTGAAGGCCTTGAACTCTAGTAGCAATAAATAAGGGCCTCTAGTCTGTAAAAAAATAACTAGGGCCTCTGCCATATTCGGTGGTGTTTTGGCTTAAAAAGTAAGGTTGACTTATTTTTTGGTCTTTATTATTATTATTTTTTTGCGTTTGTTAGTTTTGCATCGATTTTTTGTGTATTATTGATTCGTCTCGACAAGAAGAATCAAAAAAGGTAAAAGATTATGACTAAAACTCTCAATTTTTTGAATAAAATCAAAAAAAGTGTTAAAAGATGTTCTTTTTTTTACACTTATTTTTGTCTTTATTCAAAAAATTTAAACTTCGATCATAATTTTTTACTTTTTTGATTTCTCTCGCCGAGACGAACCAATAATACACAAAAAGTTGATGCAAAACTAAAAATATGCGAAAAAAATCAAATAAAGACGAAAAAATAAGCCAAGTTGTTCAAATTTTTAAAACCCTAGGGAGTTTTTTTTTAGAGACATATTCATGGGAAGCGCACCATGTAAAACACATTCGCAATGTTCATCTCACAATCAATGGTTCAAATATTTTTGTTAAACATGTACGACTAAGTGTTAACTCCGATTGCTATATAAGAGTACGTTTGCAAATTTGAACCACCGATTTTCGAGGTTTGAATGTGCCTTCCAAAGTGCGCTATAGAAAACACCCAGCAAGATTCCCGATCTAGATTAGGAGTACATTTTCACGTTCATAGTTAGGGACAAAAAAAAAAACTGAGGGTGATTTGGATAAAATAAAATAAATAATTTTTTCGTTTTTATTTAAAAAAACATGAGTACTTTGGACTAAAATTGAGGCAAAAAGCCGACAGAGAGTCCCCTTCCCCCAACTCCTTTACGAAACTTTACTCAGAATCCCTGCCTATTCAAATCCCCATTTAACCATTTGCTTTACAGCCAAGTGCTCCAACGTCCATGTCGACTCTTAACTCTCTCTCTGGCTAGTCTCTCTCCCTCGGCTGTTGATCTTTGCTGGGTTCAAGATGTAATTGATTGAGGTAACTGGTTATCCCCTCTCTCTCTCTCTCCCTCTCTCGTGTTGTGTTGGAGCATCTCCACTCTTTACTCAAATTTTTACCTAAATTTGAGTAAAATTTTGAATAAAAACTTGATTTTATATACTGTAGAACATTCTGATGGACAAAAACAAATATAGCCATAAATTTGATTTAAGGCATCGTTAATGGCATAATTGTAAATTTGAGAGGGACAAAACATTAAAAATTTGTGTCAAAATTTGATGCAAACCAAATTTGGTGAAAATTTTGAGGAAACTCAAATTTGGTAATGGGTTTTGAGTAAGAAGTGGAGTGGTGTTTTGGTAATTTTTACTCAAATTCGAGTAAGGAGTGAAGATGCTCTCATGTGTGTTCTTGCGTGGGATTGTTTGCTAGGCTTGAAATCATTTCTGCTGTTTGCTTTCGTTTTATCCTGCCTTTTGGCTATTAATATTGTTTTCTTCCTTAATTTACCTCCTCTTGTTCGATTCCCAATTTCCCATACATTCGCTTTCATTTTCAGCTTGCACTGCTATTTTCTTTCATTCTTGCTGCGTGTTGAATTTTCCATCTTTTATTTTCTTTGATTTGTTTGTAGCACCAAAGGAGAAAAGACCGAAAAAAAAAAAACATATCAAAAGTAAGTGAGAAAATATCAAAAGAAGGGAGAGATGGCTGAAGCCTTTTCTCGTACCTGTTTGGAAAAAATTGGGGAAATTGTTATGGGGAAAATTGGAGATTGCTTGGTCGCTCTGGTCAGGCGCCAATTTACTTACATGTGTTACAATACTGAATACACACATCTATTTGGGAGTGTATTATACGCATCTTTAAAAATATTATGAATCAATTACCTCTTATAAATAAAAATTTACAAGATACAAAAATATTATGAATTGTAAAGAAAAGGTTTATGAACCATATTGCTGAAAAATTACGAATTTTAATATAAAAGTTACAATAAACTAAAAAATGTGATGAAATTGTCATGAAATGACACAATATGAACCATACAATAAGTTTATATAATACACACATTTAATGTGTGTGTATTGTAGCCATTTCCATTTTTAGTATGTGATAGAAGTAGATCGTTTGATGACAAGCCAAATAAATATAAAATCCTTATACTTGTAACTTGTAATAAGAGGAGGTCTTCGGAAAAGCAAAATACTAAAACACTTGCCAGAACCATTCTTTCCAACATGATTTCGTGGATGATAGCCATGCACCTTTAGAAGACATATTACTATCCTTTACATGGAAACTGCTAAAATAGGCCCAGTGGAATTATGTTTAAGTTAAAAAAATTATTTCTGAAAAGTTTATAAAAGTAAGTGTCAATGTATTAAAAAATGTAAAAAATGTAATAAAGTGCGTGTGTTTTTTAGATTTATTGTGAGCCTAGTAGCAAGACCCTAATTAGTAATTACATACTCCATTTCGCTATGAAAGTTTAAAAAAAATCTTATTTGGCAAAAAAGTATAAACCGTTTTTTTGGTTTATTCGTTTTGTCTTTATTCAAAAACAATTTATATTTGTTAGTTTTGCGTCAAATTTTTATGGTTAATTGATTTGTCTCCGAGACGAATTTAAAAAGTATAAAATTATAATCAAAACTATTTTTTTTAATAAAGCCAAAATAAATCCAATAAACTAGTTTATTTTTTGCTTTATTCAAAAGATAAACGTTTTGACCATGATTTTATACTTTTTGTATTCCTTTGGTCAAGACAAATCAATAATCTACGAAAACTTGACTCAAAATTAATAAATATAATTTTTTTTAATAAAGACAAAATGAATAAACTAAAAAACTAATTTATTTGTTTTTTGCCAAAGGAGTGAGTACGCAATGGGAACTATCATAAGTATTTGCCGTGTGATGGGCCCTCCAATGTGTAACCAACCACCACTTTTATTACCAAAGCGTCTATGCGTACACCACGTGTGTATCCCAAATGTACATTATCAAAATCCAACTGTCCAAATTTTTTTTTTCGACATTTCAGATTTGAAATGTTCTATTACCGGTAATAGAATACTTTAACCGACAATAGAACATTTCAAATCCAAAAAGTCGAAAAACAGTTTTGAATGGTCGAAATTTAAAAATGTACAACCTTGTTTGGTGGCACTTCTGTTTTCTGTTTTCTGTTTTTGTTTTCAGAATTTTGACAATTTAAAAACAGAATGTTGTTTGTGTGCCACTTTCACTTTCAAATTCTACTTCTTACTTCCACTATTTCTGAAATTTGGAGAAGTTGAAAATCTCAACTTTCACTTTCTGTTTTTGTTTTCTCATTCACAGCCACCACCCCAACCACCACCCACCACCACCGCCACCACCCACCACCACCACCCACCACCCCACCACCACCTCCACCTCCACCGCCACCACCCCGCCACCCACCACCACCCACCACCACCACCACCCACCAGCCACCACCCACCACCACCACCACCGCCACCACCACCACCCACCACCACCACCCGCCATCACCGCCGCCACCCACCCGACATTGTTACCACCACCACCCAAAATGCACCGCCGCCACCCGCCACCACCCACCATCACCGCCGCCACCCACCACCACCCCACCACCACCGCCACCCACCACCACCCACCACCACCCCACCACCACCCACCCACCACCACCACCACCCACCACCACCGCCACCACCACCCACCCACCCACCACCGCCACCACCACCCACCACCCGCCATCACCGCCACCACTTTTCACCACCCACCACCACCGCCGCCACCCACCACCGCCACCACCCACCATCACCCACCACCGCCACCACCCACCATCACCCACCACCGCCACCACCCACCATCACCCACCACCCACCATCACCGGCACCACCCGCCACCGCCCACCACCACCCACCATCACCGCCACCACTTTTTGCCACCACCCACCACCACCGCCGCCACCCACCACCGCCACCACCCACCATCACCCACCACCACCACCACCACCCACCATCACCGCCACCACCCACCATCACCACCAGGACCACCCGCCACCGCCCACCACCACCCACCATCACCGCCGCCACCCACCACCACCACCTCCGCCACCACCCACCACCCCACCACCACGCACCACCTCCCGCCGCACACCTCCAACCGACATAATTATGTTTTTACTTTTTTTTTTTTGAAAATAATTTCACACAAACATATTTTTTGTTTTCACTTCCTTTTTACGAAAAACAGAAATTAGAAAACAGAAAACAGAAAACAGAAAACAGAAGTGTTACCAAACATGGCCTTGGAGTACAAATGGTGTACTACCCATGGTGTTTTCGCTTTTATTACAGTTTGGCCTCATTGAAGCAAAAGGCTGAAAGGAAAGTCCCCACCCCATGTGCTCCAAATACAGCTGGAAACCACATGTTTGGGTCTTCATTATTGATTGATTGGTGGCCATGTGAAAAAGACACGCTTGGCCAAAATTTCTCACCAGATGAAAGTCTTGGTCAATTTTTTTTGTTGTTATCCGTCCAGTTCACGCTAATTTTTTGTCTTTAAAATAATGTTAAAATATCAATTATTTCCAATAAAAATATCAGGGTTTGTATTTTTTGCCTAAATGATACTACTACATTTTAACAGGCAAAATTCCCTTTCATCTTCAGAGTACATACACGAGTTAAAAAATACAAAAAATACTGTAGAACAAAATTTCCTTTCATCTTCACAGTTCATACAAGAATTTAAAAATATCAAAAATACTGTTTAAACAATTTTAGACCAGAAGAGATATACAAGAATTCAAAAATACTATTTTTTTTCTTCAAATCTTTTGAATTTTGTACTTTTTAGTGTTTGGCTACGAATATCTGTTTCTGTTGCTAAAAACAAAAATTTTAGACAATAGTCTGAAGGCCTTGAACTCTAGTAGGGATGACAATGGATCGGTTTGGTCTGGATTTTGCGATTACCATACCCAAACCCAAAGTATTTATCTAAACCCAAATCCAAACCGATATCCGACGGGTATGATTTGTCGTGCATCATAACCAAACCATATGGATTTGGATTTTATCTGAACCGCACCAAACTCGCATTAATATTCATTCTTTTAATGAACATACCGGAGGAAAAAGATTATATATTAAAATAAAAAAAGTAACATGCCATAAGATTTCACCATTAAACATCTAAATTCCAACATATTTAAAAGAAATAACTAAAGAATAAGCTTTTCTTAAAAGGTTCATATAGAGACTCTTGAGATTTTTAAGGGATTTGAGAGGAATAAGAAGGGAGATAAAATGAAAAGTCACCGAAAGTTATGAATTGAAAAATAAATATTGCATGTATATAAAAATATAATATGTATATATGTATCATATAAGTAATATTATATGGATCGGTTTGGATTTGGGTTTGGCCGAATACTTGCTAAGGCCAAACCCAAATCCAAACCCGTTAGGTATTATGTTTCGAAAATCAAACCCGCCCCATGGGTAGGAAAAAATATTAAAAAAAAACCCTTCGATAAGGTCGGTTTGGTTCGGGTATCCATCGGTTTCGGGTGAAATTGCCATCCCTAAACTCTAGTAGCAATAACTAAGGGCCTCTAGTCTGTAAAAAAAAATAACTAGGGCCTCTGCCATATTCGGTGGTGTTTTGGCTTAAAAAGTAAGGTTGACTTATTTTTTTGTCTTTATTTATTTTATTTTTTTGCGTTTGTTAGTTTTGCATTGATTTTTTTTTGTATTATTGGTTCCTCTCGACGAGAAGAATCCAAAAAAGTAAAAGATAATGACTAGAACTCTCAATTTTTTGAATAAGATCGAAAAAAGTGTAAAAAGTTTTTTTTTTAAACTTATTTTTGTCTTTATTCAAAAAATTTAATCTTCGATCATAATTTTTTACTTTTTTTATTCCTCTCGCCAAGACGAACCAATAATACACAAAAAGTTGATGCAAAACTAAAAAATGCGAAAAAAATCAAATAAAGATGAAAAAATAAGCCAAGTTGTTCAAAATTTTAAAACCTTAGGGAGTTTTTTTTTTGGGAGCTGATTTTGGGGCTCCCCTTTTTTATACAGACACTCCAAAATTTAATAAAGTTTCAAAACTACTCTTTTCAAAACATAAAAACTACTGGAGGCACTCCATCCTAAAATGATCCCCTCATTTACTTGAGGCACTCCTAACGGAAACTGCTTGCACTTCTAACGAAAAAAGCTTTCTGAAGTGTTCACCCGTCAAAGGTATAGGCCTAGGAAACACCAAAAAGAACATTCAATTTCACTTATATAAACATAACTAGAGAGCTCGTAAAAAAAAAAAAAAAAAAATAGGCATATTGGTACCTATAGCTTCTGCCTTCTGATGTTTACAATCTGATTTGGGACATAATCCTTTTGAATCTTTCTATAAAAGTCAACCTACCCGTCTTTGGGCTTAGATTCCAGCAACACGTTGGGTGCCAAATGAACATAGTAAGCCTTTAAAAAAAAAAAAAATCGAACACAGTGAGTAAAGAGTAATTGTCATATACTAAGATTCTTTTTGCACCATTCTCTCAAGCTATTGTATCTAAGAGATCCATTACAATAAAGTCTCATAGGGTTTGTAAACAAAATAGAAATACTGAAACTTCTCTTTGATAATCCAATGCCCCCAATGGCTATTGGTTACTAGGCTATAGGATAAAACTTCCGTTCTTCAGAACATGAAATCTCTTTTGTTTTCATTAATTCTCATAGCGGGTGCGAGATGGTACTCATATAATTTGCATATCGATCACGCCACATGCAACGAAGAAAGATATAATCAATAACCTGATGGAACAAAATGCAAGCTAGAGACGACGATCGGAAGCAGTTACTGGCGACGAAAGGTAACGGAGAGTGGCGCTTGATGGGTAGGATTTGGGTGGACGTCCATTTTTCTTCTTCTGTTAGGCATTAACAGATAAGGCAGAGGAGAACACGTGATTTTTTTTTGAAGTGTCTGAAGTAAAATTGAAACTTGCAAAAGGGTGGTTTTGAAAAACCACTATAGCTTGGAGTGCCTCCATCAATTTTTGGAGCGCGATTATCAATTCCCATTTTTTTTAGAGACATATACATGGGAAGTGCACCATGTAAAACACATTCACACTGTTTATCTCGATAATTAATGATTTAAATATCTTTGTTAAACTTTTACGACTTAGCGTTAACTCTCATTGCTTAGAGCCCGTTTGCAAATTTGAACCACCGATTTTTGAGGTCTAAATGTGCCTTCCAAAGTGCGCTACAGAAAACACCCGGCAAGATTCCCAATCTAGATTAGGAGTACATTTTCACTTTCATAGTTAGGGACCAAAAACAAAACAAAAAAAGTAGGGTGCTTTGGATAAAAATAAATTAAATAATTTTTTTGTTTTTATTTTAAAAAAAAAATCAACTACCCTTTTTTTATTACGTTTGGACTAATTGAGGCAAAAAGCCTATAGAGAGTCCCCACCCCCCAACCCCTTCACTGAAGCTATACTCAGAATCTATACCTTCAAATCCCCACAAACCATTTGCTCTACATCCAAGTGCTCCAACGTCCTTGTCGACTCTTAACTCTCTCTCTCTCTCTCTCTCTCTCTCTCTCTCTCTCTCTCTCTCTCTCTCTCTCTCTCTCTGGCTAGTCTTTCTCCCTTAGATGTTTGTTGATCTTTGTTGGGTTCAAGATGTAATTGATTGAGGTAACTGTGGTTATCCTCTCTCTCTCTCTCTCTCTCTCTCTCTCTCTCTCTCTCTCTCTCTCTCTCTCTCTCTCTCTCTCTGTGTTAGAACATCTCCACCCTTTACTCAATTTTTTATCCAAATTTGAATAAAATTTTGAGTCTAAACTTGATTCAATATAGAACATTCCAATGGACAAAACATAAATTTGAGTAAAGGCTTCATTAATAGCATAATTGTAAATTTGAGAGAGAAAATAGTATTAAAAATTTGAGTAAAGATTTGATTCAAACCAAATTTGGTGAAAATTTTGAGTAAACTCAAATTTGGTTAAGCGTTTGAGTAAGAGTAAGGAATGGAGTGTTGTTTTTGGTGGCTCAAATTTGAGTTTGAGTGTAAATTTGAGTAAGGAGTGGAGATGCTCTCGTGTGTGTTCCTACGTCGAATTGTTTGCTTGAAATAAAATCTGCTATTTGCTTTAGTTTTTTCCTGCCTTTTGGCTATTAATCTTGTTTTCTTCCTACGCTCTGTTTGATACCTAGGAAAAGAAAAGAAAAGAAAAGAGAGGAAAGAAGAAGAAAAGATTGAGGAAAGTTAAAAGTGGAAAATTTTTAGTTAAAATATTATATTTTAGTTATTTTTCCTCTCATTTTTCTCTCAAGACAAACAAAGTAAAGGAAAATTTTTATTTTCCTTTTCTTTCTTTTCTTTTCCGAAGTATCAAACAGAGAATTTACCTCCTCTTGATCGATTCCCATATATTCGCTTTCATTTTCAGCTTGCACTGCTATTTTCTTTCATTCTTGCTGTGTGTTGATTTTTCCATCTTTTATTTTCTTTGATTTGTTTGTAGCACCAAAGGAGAAAAGGCCCAAAAAAGAACAGATCAAAAGAAGGTGAGAAAATATCAAAAGAAGGGAGAGATGGCTGAAGCCTTTGCTCTTACCTGTTTGGGAAAAATTGGGGAAATTGTTATGGGGAACATCGGAGATTGCTTGGTCGCTCCTATCAGGCGCCAATTTACTTACATGTGTTGCTTCAATAGCAATATCTCGGAACTTGAAACTCAAATGCAAAAGCTGGAAACAACAAGACAAGAGGTTCAATTGGGAGTGGATGGTAACCGTAGAAACGTGAGGGTTGTTGGACCTACTGTTGAGGCTTGGCTGAAAAGTGGGAATGAGGTCACAACTGAGGTCAAGGGAATTATCCAAGACAAGGCCAAAGTCAAGGAAGGGTGTTTGAATGGGTGGTGCCCCAATCTCAAACTGCGTTACTCACTGAGCAGGAAAGCGGTGAAGAAGACTGTGGTTGTCGTTGACCTTCAGAAAGATGGCGTCCAATATACTCAGTCATTTTACCCCCCGCTTCCTCCATGTTTGGAGACCATACCCAACAGAGATTTTATGGTGTTTAATTCTCGAAGGCTTACCATGGAAGACATTATTAAGGCCTTGACAGATGATGGTACAACCTTGATTGGGATTTGTGGGTTGCCAGGAGTGGGCAAGACAAAAATGGTGCAAGAAGTGAGAAAAAGAGCGAAAGAAGAGAAGCTCTTTGATGAAGTCGCTTTCGTAGCTGTTGGCCAATATCCTGACCTAACAAAGGTTCAAAATTCTATTGGTGACATCTTTGGCCTAGAAGACCTGAAAAAACTTGATGACACAACAACAAGAGCAAGTCTGATACGTCAGAGACTTTCACAGGACAACAAAAGGATTCTTCTTATACTGGATGACATCTGGGCAGAAATTGATTTGGAGGATCAGGGAATTCCTTTGAGAGGTTCCCATGGGAGTTTAAAAATCCTTTATACGTCGCGAGTTCGAGATATCTGGCATGATGTACCAACTAAAAAGGAGATCGCTCTTGGACTCTTGTCTGAAGAAGAGGCATGGCAACTATTCAGGGAGAAAGTAGGTGATTTGGCTGATTCTCCGGATTTGCAACCCATAGCCAAACAGATAGTGAATAAGTGTGGACGTTTACCTCTTGCGCTGATAATTATTGGTAGAACACTTTTGAGAAAAAGTAGGGAATGCTTCATTAAGGATATATGGGAAGACATGTGTGAGCGGCTAATTTGTCCGAGCAAAGATTCCAAATGGATAAGAGTTTGTCTTCTTCTCTAGAGCTAAGTTACAATTTTATAGAAGATGAGGAAGCTAAGCGCCTCTTTTTGCTTTGTTGCTTATGTCACGAGGATCAGTCTATATGGATTGAAGATTTGGCCAGATTCGCATATGGGTTATCGCTTTTTGATGGAGTAAACGAAATGAGAAAAGTAAGGCATCGAGTTTCTGCCCTGATTGATGATCTAAAGAGCCGTTATTTATTGCTAGATGGTGAAGATATTCGATATGAGAGTGTGATGGTGCATGATGTAGTGCGTGATATGGGGATATCTATTGCATCCAGAGACAAAGGTGCTCTAGTGAGCCATGGTGCTGAGTGGCCAAAGAAGGACACATATGAGCATTATACTTCCACCTCTGTGATATTGAGTACAATTACAGAGCTTCCTCAAGGATTGACATGGGAAAATCTTGAGCTTTTAATTACATATGACAATACACGAAAGAAACTGCCGCACAATTTTTTTGAGGGGATGGGGAAACTCAAAGTTTTGTACCTTTGTGGTTTGGATGGCATCCCGACACTTCGATCCTTGAGGAACCTCCGAGTATTGACTCTTGAGTATGGTGACATGCTTCCTAGTGTATCTGATTTTGGATCTCTCCTTAATTTAGAAATCCTCTGCTTTAATGCTATGCCGATTAAGGAGCTACCGGAAGAAATAGGGGAACTGGTAAACTTAAGGTTGTTAGATTTGAGGCACACTGATTCACTGGATAGAATACCGCCAGGTGTCATATCACGGCTAGTTCGTTTAGAAGAACTGCACTTGATAGGCAGCAAATTTATCGGTTGGGAAGGAGAAGGCATGGAACAAGAAGGAAGAAATGCAAACCTACGAGAGCTTGAGTGCTTGTCCAATTTACATACTTTACAGATAGTAATAAGAAATGACGTGCTTATCCCAAAAGTCCCAATATTCAGCAAACTTCAAATATACACTGTTGCATTAGTCGATAGCAACGACCATAGGTACGCATCCCTCAAAGGCTACGAAAAACAATTGAGTGTTATATCGTCTAATCCGATCCCTTTAGATGGTGGAGGGATTGATTGGCTCTTGAGGAGTGCAGATTACCTATTTCTTGAAAGGGAAGGATGCAATGATCTAGTGAGAGAGTTTGTACGTCGGGGTGCGGTTGATGGACTCCAACAATTGAAGAATCTGGAAATTGTTAATTGTGATACGCCCGAATGTCTTGTCAATACAATGAATCCGGTCCAACAGCGCAATCCAAATGCTCCTGCTCTTTTTCCTATCCTGGAGAAAACGAGTCTCTATGGGCTCCAAAATTTAAGAGAGATATGTCGCGGGCCAGTTCCAGCATGTTCCTTTGGGAAACTAACTGAAATTGCGATAAAAAATTGTGGAAAATTGAAAAATCTCTTCCAGCTACCAATTGTTGGATGTCTCACTCAACTCAAAACTCTTACCATAGAGGCCTGTGAGGTGATGGAAGAAGTTATTCAGAAGGAGCAGCGAGGAGATTTTGCAACCATCAGAATTGAGTTTCCAAAGTTGGAGTACTTGACTCTTGCGGAGCTACCAAGTCTCACGGGTTTCTGCAGAGGGATTGACCAAATTGATTTCCCTCAATTGAAGTTTATGTACCTCCGACATCTGGGGCAGTTCAAGTGCCTCTTCCACAACAATTGTAATGTGTCTTCCAATTCAGAGCAAAACAACTCTCTTTCACTACTAGAATAATTGATAAAGATCACACTAAGAAAATTTGAAAGATTACGGTTTTGATGAAACCGTGATAAAGAAATGCATGTGAGTTTTTAATGTCACTTTGCTAATAAAACCGTAGTGATTAATCATAATTATCACAGGTTTAAAAGAACTGTGATTATAATTGTTTAATTTAATCACATTTTTCTACAAGTGTGATAAAATGTGCTTATTTTTACCACGCTTTGTTACAAGTGTGATAAAATGTGTTTATTTTTACCACGCTTTGTTACAAGTGTGATAACATTTGTTTATTTTTACCACGCTTTGTTACAACCGTGATAAAATGTATTTATTTTTACCACACTGTGTTACGACCGTGAAAAAAAACTTTTTTATCACATTTTTTCCAACCGTGATAAAATGTGTTTCGTATATTTTAACCACACTTCGATTACAAGTGTGATAAAATGTATTATTTTCACCACGCTTTGTTACAAACCGTGATAAAATGTGTTTATTTTAATCACGCTTCGTTACAACCGTGATAAAAAAAAAACTTTTTCATCACAGTTTTTCCGACCTTGATAAAATGTGTTTGCGTATTTTAATCATACTTCGATTACAAGTGTGATGGACTAGTAAATACTTTATTATTTATTTTAGGTTTTTTTTTTAATTTTGTTGCCTTATGCATCACTTTTGGCGAAGAAATAAATGTTTGTTGCCTTATGCAATGCCTTTGTCAACCAAAATATGAGGTTAGTCGCCAAAGTAGAATCTGACAGAGACATAATGGCGACAAAAAATGTTAGTCACCAAACAGAAAACATGTCACTAACTAATTTTTTGTTAGTGTCTACTAAATTACTAGGTGTCGCCAAAGGTTAGTCTACGGCGACCAAATTTACGTCGTCAACTGTATAATTTCTATAAATTAAAATATTATAATTTAATATAAAATATATTACATATTTGTTGTAATATAAAAGGGAATAAATGAAAAGATAATACATATACATTCTTTTTGAAAAATGTGACATGAGGACTTGGGTAGCCTAGTGGTTGGAGTGTTAGGATAAGAATTGGGAGGTTGGAGGTTCAATTCTTAGCAAATGCATGTTGGGAAAACAGTTGGGAGGTTGTGGAGATGATGCCACGAGGCATGTATGTCCAAAGCGTGATGGTATAGTAAATCCAATCACGGTTTTTTGTCCAAACCGTGATTGTATAATTATAATTTAATCACGGTTTTTTGAGCAAACCGTGATTGTATAGTGTTTTTAATCACGTTATTTGTCCAAACCGTGATCTTAAAACTAATTTCATCACAGTTTTATCTTCAAACCGTGATAATATTGTTGATTTAACTACGGTTTGCCGTGTAAACCGTAATTGTATAATATTTTTTAACACGCTTTTTGTTCAAATCGTGATCTTTTACGATCTTTAACCACAGTTTGTTGTCCAAACCGTGGTCTTATCTTGTTTATCATCACGCCTTATGTGTTTCCATATCGGTTTGGACATACATTTAACCACAGACATAAACCGTGGTTGAATCTTGAGGACTTTTAATAACGGCTCCATCAACCACGGTTTTAAAACCGTGATTAAATTATAAAGATCACGGTTTTTACCCGTGATCTTTTAAGTTTATTGTAGTAGTGTTTTCCCCCAAAAGGTATGCCTGTATATCTTTTTTTATTTTTTCCTTACAAAGTTTAAGAAAAAAAATGATGTAATTACTGTACTGCTAGGAATTTATGTACTCCATATGCTGGACATCGATTGTTAGGTTCCCGAATGGGTCTGCTTGTAGGCTGGCAAAATTTCAAAGGGAAACAATTATAACTATAAGAATACTATATATATTTGTTGCTAAAATTGTGTAAAAAAATTATTTTTACTAATATGATTGTTATTCTTTCATCGTAACCATATATACATTTCCCTTTTACCAAACATAGAAAACGATAGTGAGCTAGTAACGCATAATTTTAAGCCTAAAATAATCCAAACAGAGAAAATATGTGGCTCAAGATTTGTCAGAGAAATGATTCCATTCTTTTGGTTTTTATTTAAGAAGAAAAAAAAAGCTGAACTACTGAACGTAAACTCCAATCTAGCTATTTATCTGTCTATCTATCTATATATACTCCCTCCGTATCTTTTTTTTTGTTGTCAACTATTCTATTTTGGGTTGTCTCTTAATAACTATGTGTTTTGACAAGTAATGAGTAAAAGTTTGTATAATTATTATTTTACCCTTTTGAAAACCTAATCAGTAAAAGTGGAGGATAATTTGGAAAAGTTGAGGTAAAAGTTGATGTGAAAAGTGTAAAGTGGAGATAAAAGTTGATGTAAAAGGTGTAATGACGATATTTCTTTAATAAGTTAGATGTACAAAGTAACACAATTAAAAAGGGAAAGAAGCCTAAAGAAAAGTTGGTTACTTTTAAAATTGGAGTCCTCTCAAAGTGTCTCCCTCCCAAATGGCATTTTCTCAATAAATTTCTTTTTTCTTTTTGTCTTTTTACTGTTTACACAATAAATAGATACCTCAAGCTTAAAAATCAAAACTAAGCAAGGAAACATAATAAATATCATTAGTCGTGTCAGCTTAAAAATCAAAAGTTTGCTTCTTTTTTCACTTCATGAAATACCGAAAATTAAATATACAAAGTGAGAGAAAACTTTCAAACTTTCTCACTTACTAATCTTTTTTATAAATTTAACATCAAAATGGTATATCAACAAGGGATAAACATCATTAATCAAAACATAATTTTTCATTGCCCCGTCCGTAACACGGATACCCTTGTTTGCATTATTACTATAGAGATGCAGTTTGCAACTTTGCTTTATTACGATAGAGATGTAGGGAGTCTTGCGTTACTTATTAAGAGTCGCTGGGAGAGATGGAACAACGTATACCTAAAATCATTTAAACTTGGATGCAAGTCAAAAAGAGTAAAAGAGATACCTTCTAAACTAGTAACACGAGACCTTTAATTTTTCTAGTCCTGCTCATGATGTTCTTGTTTTTACTTTTTTCCTGATTGAAAATAGTTATTTCGTTTAGGCAGTTGTTGTTTTTTTTGGGTTAAAGCTAAAATCTGCATCAATTTGTAGAAATGTTTATACAAGTACACTTTCTTCCTTCATTTTACACACGGAAGTGTTTCATAGTTTGGCACACTAACAATGCTCCTAATTCATGTATCGGAAACTCAACTCTTTCTTTGAGTCCATGATTATAAGCAGTCGAAGAAAAACCACAACAACGAGCATCCATTCCTTTATTCACCTTTATGGAATACTCGTAGCCCATCCCTGATCCTCTGATTCAACACTATATATCCTTTGTTTTATTATTGGCACCAATATATGTATTAATATCTCGACAAGGGTACACCGAGGGAAACAAAAAAAAGAAGGGAAGACACCTGAATCATGATGTTGATATATGAGACAAAGTGATAAACCCAAAACAAAAACACACCCAACCAAGTGTTAAATGAAAACACAAAAAGTATCCAAAACTGCGAACATAAAAGCAAAAAACAAATGGCTATCCTAGGAACAGTATTGCTGCATCCAAAACATAGCAATCCCCAACAATGCATCAGTCAAGGATTGGTAGATGCACTTCGCTTCATTGCCCTCCAAAAGATCCCAATTGCAGCAGACATTCCGTAAGAGCAAGGTAACCATAGAGGCCACACCATTACTACTAGCAAAGCAGCTGTATCATAACATCATCAGATTTCACGCAGCAGCTGAAAAAATCTTCATAGTATATTCTTGACATACCCGACATATTAATTATAATATAACCAACAGCAATAAAGAATCTTCCAAAAGCTATCAAAACCAGCAGGAAACAAAACTCCAAAGGCCAAAGCGTACTCCGCGAACAAGTATCTAGCATCATAAACCATAAAGAAAACATAAAAACTCCCAAACGCAAACCTGCACACGGCACACCCTAGCCCCAACAAAACAATAACACTTTTCCAAACCAAAAAATCTGTTGGAAATTATCAAAATAAATGGGTTTTTATTTGGGGTTTTATCAAAATATTCCTTGTGCTTCTTAGAAAGCTTTTAATGTAGTGTTTTGGTTTTGTCCCACATTGGCTAGTGAGGAGAAGATTGAGTGGTATATATATGGGAACACATCTATATTGTTCACATAGTGTTAAGTGGCAAGGCACCTATGGTGCTACGTGCATTACCGGCGTAGCCGGTGATGGAACACACTCATACGCACCCGCACCCGCACCCGCACCCGCACCCGCGCGCGCGCGCGCGTGCGTGAGCGTGGCAGTGGGCTGTGTGGCGCTTTGATGGCGCACTTTGCACTTAGCACGACGGCGCAAAGTGCCGTTGGCTATGTCGCGATACCGGTTGGCTATGTCGCGAACAGAATGTTTGGGTATCGATACAGCAGAACAAGTGTATCGATACCGGTGTGTTTATACACGGATTTCAGACACTAGTTCGTGTACGGATGCAACTCTAAACGGAAGGGTATAACCCAAACTCAAGTCTCTTCACTAAAGGGCGTGTCCTAAAGTGAAAGGGTACATTTGGGTCTATAAATAACACCCAAATTACTTTCACTAGAGACGGAATTCTAGCCTTGTTACTCTGCCAAAGTTACTACAGATTGCTTTCTAGTTTGCTGTATCGTTACTGCAGAAACGGTGCCAGCAAATCCTTGGTTCTTTCGATTCTTTTTCGACTCGGTATTCTGTCTGTCCTTCGTTTGTGCGGACGCAGGCAGAAGATCATTGAATTGATCGGGCTTCGTTGTATCCTCGGACAGATTCGCTATCAACCCGGTGCACACCGAACGGTGGGGGCGAATACTGTTTTCGGAAAGCGACTCAGTAACGTGCCTCGAAGCAAGTTCCATCATCAAGAAGTTCAGTTTCTCGGAGACTCCCGGATTTTGCACCAACAATCGAAAACAGTATTGGGAATGGCGTCATCATCAAGGTCTCTGCGACAAATGACACAGGATATCGTGAAATTGGACAAGTTTGATGGAGGGAATTTCAGGCGTTGGCAAAAGAAGATGCACTTCATGCTCACGACTTTGAATGTCGTGTATGTTCTCACTAAACCGTATCCGGAGGAGAAAGAAGATGAGACTTTGGAGGAGACACGGGTGAGGATGAAATTCGAGAATGATGACTACATCTGCAAGGGGCATATTCTGAATGCACTCTCGGACGCAATGTTCGATGTGTATTCGAATACGGAGACGGCAAAGGAAATGTGGGATTCATTGGAGGGCCGCTATTTGACTGAGGATGCGACAAGCAAGAAGTTTCTGGTCAGTCAATTTATGAGTTACAAAATGGTAGATAACAAGTCAGTGATTGATCAGTTGCATGATATTCAGCATATTCTGAACCAATTTAAGATTAAGAACATGAACATGGATGAATCGATCGTGGTCTCTTCTGTGATCGATAAACTTCCTCCTTCCTGGAAAGACTATAAGAAAAGTCTTAAGCACCAAACCGAGGATCTTACGCTGGAGCAATTGGCTGTTCATCTCACTGTGGAGGAACAGACAAGGCGTCAAGAGAAGGAAGAACTTGGGGCTGGTGCCTCTAAAGTTCATGTGGTGGAAGAAGGAAAAGGTTCCAACAAGGGTAAACATAAGAAACAGAAGGTCCGGCGCGACTACGACCGGGGCGATGACCCGAAAGGGAAAAAGCCAAAGGTTGAGTGTTGGCGCTGCGGTCA
This sequence comes from Vaccinium myrtillus, assembly GCA_016920895.1. NCBI lineage: Eukaryota > Viridiplantae > Streptophyta > Magnoliopsida > Ericales > Ericaceae > Vaccinium > Vaccinium myrtillus. The sequence continues at coordinate 23,512 of JADGMU010000602.1, read as the reverse complement.
ACCGGGGCACTTCAAAAAGGATTGCAAGTCTAAGAAGAAGAAGGATCCACAGGCATCGGGTCCAAAGGGTAAATTTCTGGCTGTTGTGTCCGAAATTAACATGGTTGGGGATGCCGGAAACTGGTGGATGGACTCAGGGGCTACAAAGCATGTTTGCATTGATAAGAGGTTCTTCACCGACTATGAAGTGGTTGATGATGGTTCGTTTCTCTACATGGGGAATTCATCTACCGCTCCTATCAAAGGCAAGGGCAAAGTGGATTTGGAGTTCACTTCTGGAAATGTTTTGACTTTGACTGATGTTTACCATGTACCAGAAGTTAGGAAAAATCTTGTATCTGGTAGCCTGCTTGATAAGCATGGCTTTAGGCTAGTGTTTGAGGCGAACAAATTTGTTCTGTCTAAGAATGGCACATTTGTTGGAAAAGGCTATGTTTGTGAGGGCATGTACAAACTCAACGTTAATAACACATTCACAGTTTCTGCTTACTTGCTTGATTCTCTTTCTTTATGGCATAATCGTTTAGGACATGTTAATACTAGGAAGATGGATATGATGGTTAAATTAGATTTAATTCCTAAGTATGATGTTGATATGGTTGATAGATGCAATGTGTGTTCACTTACTAAAATCACTAGAGTTCCATTTCCTAAAATTGTTAAAACTACAACTTTGTTAGAACTTGTTCATAGTGATGTATGTGATATGCATAACACCCCTACTAGAGGTGGCAAGCAATACTTTGTTACTTTTATAGATGATTATTCTAAGTATTGTCATGTTTATTTGTTGCACTCTAAAGATGAAGTTCTAGAAAAGTTTATCACTTTCAAAACTGAGGTTGAAAATCAATGTGGAAAAACAATAAAGCGTTTAAGGTCTGATAGAGGTGGAGAATATTATTTTCCTGATTACTGTGAGTCAGTAGGCATAATTCATGAGAAAACGGCACCATATACTCCACAACAAAATGGAGTGGCTGAACGGAAAAATCGGACTTTAACAGAGATGGTTAATGCTATGCTTAGCAATTCGGATTAGGCACTTTGGTTTGTGGGGCGAAGCCATACTACTTACTCCGCTTACATCTTGAATAGGGTACCTCTCAAGAAGTCACAAATAACTCCATATGAGTTATGGAAAAAGAAGAAACCTAACCTAAGTTATTTTAAAACTTGGGGTTGTAGAGCAATTGTGAGATTGCCAAAACCCAAAAGGAAGAAATTGGGTGAAAAAGGAATTGAATGCATATTCCTTGGTTATGCTTTACATAGTAAGGCATATAGGTTTCTTGTTTCCGAGCCAAATGATTCGTATGGGGTTAATACCATAATTGAATCAAGGGATGCTGTGTTTTATGAAAATAGGTTTGTTCCTATTCCGAAAGAGGTTAATGAAGAGAATGAATCAATCTCTTATGGGCCTGAATCAGAGGCGGAACCTACGGAACAGGTCGAACTTAGGAGAAGTAAAAGGGCTCGGGTTGCTAAGTCCTTTGGTCCTGACTTTATAGTGTATCTAGTTGAAGGAACTAGAGATACTACATGTAATCATACCATGGTTTCATATCATGTGGAATCGGATCCCTTGACCTTTGGGGAGGCTATGAAATCGCAAGATTGTGCTTTTTGGAAAGAAGCAATCCAAGATGAAATGGATTCCATTATGGGTAACGATACATGGATTCTTGCTGATTTGCCACCAGGTTCCAAGGCCATTGGTTGAAATGGATTTTCAAGAAGAAAATGAAAGTTAATGGCACGATAGACAAATTTAAGGCACGGTTGGTTGCCAAGGGCTTTACGCAAAAGGAAGGTATTGATTATTTCGATACCTATGCACCGGTAGCAAGAATCTCTACTATTAGAGTTCTTCTTGCCATAGCTTCGATACATAAACTTCATATTCACCAAATGGATGTAAAGACTGCATTTTTGAATGGTGAATTGGATGAAGAAATTTATATGAAGCAACCGGAAGGGTTTGTTGTGCAAGGACAAGAACACAAAGTATGCAAACTTGTTAAGTCTCTGTACGGACTTAAACAAGCACCTAAACAGTGGCATGAGAAGTTTGATAAGGTAATTGTATCAAACGGGTTTAGGATACACCAATCAGATAAATGTGTTTATAGCAAATTTACTGAAACTCAAGGTGTAATCGTGTGTTTATATGTGGATGATATGCTTATCTTTGGGACTGATTTAGATAGCATACAAAGCACAAAGGATATGCTTTCATCTAGTTTTAGCATGAAAGATATGGGTGTAGCTGATGTAATTCTAGGAATTAGAATTACAAGGCAAGGAGGAAATATAGTTCTTTCTCAATCACATTATATTGAGAAGATACTAAAGAAGTTTAATCACTTTGATTGTACTCCGATTGCTACACCTTATGATCCACATGTAAAGTTGTATCCTAATACAGGTAGAGCAGTGTCACAACTAGATTATTCTAGAGTGATAGGAAGCTTGATGTATGCCATGACATCTACTCGGCCGGACATTGCTTTTGCGGTGGGTAAACTGAGTAGGTATACGCATAACCCGAGTGATATTCATTGGAATGCGGTTAATCGGGTTTTGAGGTATTTAAAGAAAACTATAGACTATGGGATAGTCTACAGTGGGTATCCATCGGTTCTAGAAGGATACACGGATGCTAGTTGGATAGCCGAGAATGAAGATCACTTGTCAACAAGTGGATGGGTCTTCACTCTTGGTGGTGGAGCAGTTTCTTGGGGTTCAAAGAAACAAAGCATAATTACAGACTCAACTATGGCAGCCGAGTTTGTGGCGCTAGCATCGGGTAGCAAAGAGGCTGAGTGGCTAAGGAGTATGTTATGGGAGATTCCCTTGTGGACAAAACCTATGCCATCGGTATCTTTGCATTGTGATAGTCAGTCGGCACTATCACGGGCTTACAGCCAGGTATATAATGGGAAGTCCAGGCATATAGGACTTCGACATAGCTATGTGAGGAATTTGATAACCGATGGGGTGATAACCATTGATTATGTCAAGTCAGGTCAAAACCTGGCGGATCCTTTAACAAAAGGTCTTGCAAGAGATTTGGTGTGGAAAACATCACAGGGGATGGGACTTAAGCCCACTAAAATATAATCACTCTTGGTGGAAACTCGACCCAACGCTTGTTTAGCTTCAAGCCTTTGGGTTCAATGAGCAAACTACACCATAAGTCGTGATGGCAAACACTTTCCGGTTACACCCATCCTATGGTAAAGTGTTTGGTACCTGTAATTTAAAGGAAGAGGTGAGCTACTTAGCTCTTAATAGACTTCTAACGGTTTAGTTAGGCGGATGCTGTTGTTACAGGGGCATTCTTAAAAGTCTACCTATATGAGTGTGAGGGTGGTGCCGCCTTCTATAGGTTCACGGGCTAGAACTTTAGAGCACTCACGAAACAGGATATAGACACACGGCCAATCCACGTGTCGGCAATTTTTGAATACCTAAGTCAGGTGAGATGCGTGCGTGAAACGTGTCCGGTTGGTCATCTAAGGATCGCTGGTTAAAAGACAAGTCTACCATGCTTTCCGACTAACTTTGATGTTTTTCACTAGGTGATGGTTAAAATCGTGAGATACCATCATTGATGCACAAGTCTTTTCAAAGGAACCAAGGCTTCATCTTTATTTTGAAAATGGTGGGGGATTGTTGGAAATTATCAAAATAAATGGGTTTTTATTTGGGGTTTTATCAAAATATTCCTTGTGCTTCTTAGAAAGCTTTTAATGTAGTGTTTTGGTTTTGTCCCACATTGGCTAGTGAGGAGAAGATTGAGTGGTATATATATGGGAACACATCTATATTGTTCACATAGTGTTAAGTGGCAAGGCACCTATGGTGCTACGTGCATTACCGGCGTAGCCGGTGATGGAACACACTCATACGCACCCGCACCCGCACCCGCGCGCGCGCGCGCGTGCGTGAGCGTGGCAGTGGGCTGTGTGGCGCTTTGATGGCGCACTTTGCACTTAGCACGACGGCGCAAGAACATACCAAAGCAACGCATCAAGTGGAAAATAGGGAATAAATTAGATAACAACGTGTTAAAACTACCCTATTTAGGCACTTATATCTACGATACTGCGTGCCTATCAATGGGCAGACAATAGTTTCCCGAAACAATTACACAAATTAATGTCCTGCCAACGGTCAAGATCCGGAGGTGTTCGACTATTTGCTTCTTCTTGGGCCTGGTCATCAAGAAGTACCTCCCAAACTTCGCATTCCGAGACATAGCATACAGTTCAAACAAATCCCATACCCGAAGCTCAAGGTCATCCCTCAGCTTTAACTCGTACGCATAATTGATCACCCGATAACTGTTGATCGTCAACTGATCGGGAGAAAGGAAGTAGGTGTGTTTAAAACCGCTAGAATAAAAGTATTCATAGGAAATCTGACCCCACCTTCTGTGATCGCCATCAGAGGAACGATCAAATGGTTGGGGCCATAGTTCGAGACCATCCCTTTCGGGAGGAGTGTTACCGACACCCCCTCCGGGATGTCGTACTTCTCGACGAACTTAGCATACCCAGCGTCACCATTCGTGAAGTAATGAAGGTAAGGGCACGACGGGTCCTTTTTTCTTCCTGCTACTTGACGCTACGCCAGATGACCTACTTTCTCTGGACCCAGCGACGCCAATCTCGGCTAGAATAGCCTGCTCTACTTCATCCGCAACATCGGCATCCTGTTCAGAACCAACGCTTGTTGCGCGCTCGGTACTGGTGGTCGTTCCCGTGGTGGAAGGTCCCACTTCGAACGATCATCAGATTTTGTGGCGTCGATGTCATCGAGGAACCCATCTGAAACATCCTCGTCTTCCCCTAAGTCAATGGGTTCCTCGATCGCGTTGAGGTTAGGGTCCGAAGGTATGGATTGAAGGGGTCTCTCATCTACAGGAATATTAAAGTCGTAATCCATTGTCACAATCTCTCGGCAAGGGTTCTGCCGAACTCTTAGTTTATGGAAAAGGTGTGCAATGTGGGAAGCGTCTCTGCTGGAAATCTCGGATTTTGAGCTCTCGGAGTCTGAAGAGATCTCAACGACTGGTGGAGCCAGACCTATCAAAAAGAATGCATGGTGAAAGACCATTAGCGATATGCAGTGGGTCCTAAAACCAATGCCAAATAACCTACTCCTCGGCGGCCCACCAGACATTCGAGATCTCTAGTTAGTACTAAGTGCACAAGTGAAGTAACACCCCTCGGCACCCGTGGCCGAAGGAGGTGTGAAGGCTACGACTTAAAATTCTCGGCGTCATCTTCAACCTCAAGAACAGGTTGAAGACAACTGTTCATCTTCAACCCTAAACCCAGAAAACTACCTAACGTGATGCAAGAAAAACGCAAGAAAGCATGCGGAAGTTCAATGAAAACGTGAAAAAACTGTGAAATATCACCAAAATGAAGTTGTTATGAAGATTTACCTGAAGATCTGGTGAGAAACTGAAGCAACAATCCCAAATCAGCGAGACAAATTAAGAAGTTTAGAGAGAAGGGCTCTAGAACGACGAAGAATAAGTGAGAGAAAGCATCTCTCTTCCCGTGAAGGGGGTATTTATAGAGGGGAACGAATTTTGAAAAATTAATGAACATTGGGCGAGAAATCCACACAATCACAGCATAGAACTCAGATCGGCGTGAGCTCGGCCATCAGATGTGTGACACGTGTCCAAAAGGACGGTGCACCGTAGCAACCCCCTCCCAATACGTCAGCAATACGGTGCGATGTGACTACAGCTGTCACATCGCTACAGAAACCCTACTCTTAGAGGACACATGGCGGAGCCCGGATGGATGAGAATTCGGCGATGCCAGAGAATCTAATAATAAGCCTTATCTCGAAACATGGGTCTCGGACCTAACCCGGTTCGGTAACTGTGGACGCACCCCTCCGGAGGGATCCCTCGCTGGGATCGATTCGGAGTCGCCACCCGGGTTTTAGCGGATTGTCCCCGAGGAACCGAACATCGATTGACTCGTGCCTCATTCAATGGATAAGGATTACTGGCCCGTCATCACCATACTATCTTAGGTTCGGGAGCTCAGTTACGAGAGGGGAAGGGTTTTACGGCACCCCCCTCGCCCGGTTCGAAGAACCGGTCTCTACTTGACTTTTGTGGGATTATGGGAAATGTTTATAATTTGACTTTGAGCAATTACGGGAAATGGGGGATGGGAGCCATGTAACAATAATAAGCACAACAATGGAATTTAAGTGTATGCATGTGCGGTGTGGACTACATGAGTGACAATGACGTGCAAATATGACCAAATAAGAACATCAAACAGCCAGCAACAACATCAGGATATACAGAGTGACAACAGAATAAACAGAAAAAACCCCACAAGCCAACACAAAACTAAACCAATCTGATCCCTCTGTCAAGGGCTTGAGCGCTCAAAGACAGGGCTCGAGCGCTCAATCTCTCTTCAACTCAAACATGCTTCTGATGCTCCTAATGATCCTGGTTTGATGAAAACATGTTCTGACCACCATTGCTTATTCACAAACATCATTTAGCTCACTGGACAGAATGACATAATCACATAATCATGAATTTAAAACTAATTCATGGACCAAAATAAGGCAAGCAGTATAGGAAGAATGGAGGATCAATGCTTTAAAACCTTGCAGAACACTCATGATGCCAAAAACAAGTTGAAATAAGAGAACAATTTGATTGATTCAGAAGACAGTTTGAGCGCTCAAAGGGATACCTTGAGCGCTCAAAGGGATACCTTGAGCGCTCAAGCCATCTTCTGGATTTGAGTGTTTCTGCAACATTCAGCCCCCATCTGGACCACAAACTAGTTCAACATGATATATGATGATGCATAATGTGTTGAAATTCTCTTATCATGAATAAAATAAACTTGAGGTGTTCATGTGAATGGATAACGAGCATCAAGCCACACATAAGCATGATTAGAATGAGAGTGATTAGAGTGAGAGAGGAGATCAGGTTGGCTTAGCCAAACATCACTACACACACACACACACCAACACACACACACACTCCGATATTAGGTTAGTTTAGCCAAACATCAACACACACACCTCAACATACACACACACTCTGATATCAGGTTGGCTTAGCCAAACATCAACACACACACCTCAACAAACTGAAAACAGAATACAGAACTGAAAGCAAACAAGATTCAAACTTCAAAACTGGGAAAGGCTAGAGCGCTCATGGCGATGGCCTTGCGCTCAAACCCCCTTCCGGGGGTTGTGAGCTTTTGTGATTTCTGATCTTCCTTTGATGTTGTTATGAACTTAAAACTTTCTGATCATGATTAAAAAGGGGTGAGATAAACTGTTTTCTTTATGAAATAAGATCATCCATGACTAGATAATGATAAAACATCCTTTTCATGGCTTTTGGGTTCATTGATCAATGATCAAAGACAAGATAAGCTGATTTTAAAGTTATTAAACCAACAAACAACCACAAGGATGATATCATCAAGATAAAACATGATCAGAGGCCACAAAAACACAAAGGGTGTTCAAATGGGTTGAGCGCTCATGGTCTTAGCCTTGAGCGCTCAATCTGTTTGAAGCTGGGGTTTTCAAAGTCTATTTTCTTGCACATTTTAAGACCTTGTGAGTCCATTAGAGGTATAGAGGACCTCCATGAACCAACTAGTCTCCCTCAGGAGTACCGAACCGTAACTTTCACATGGATTTCTACCTTTTGATTTTGATCAAAGCTTGAACTTGGGGTTTTGATGGATGATTGGTTTGTAGATGGGTTTGTAAAGACAATGTGGGTTATTTTTTTGGACAGAATGTGATAGGTGTGTAGTGGCTTGAGTTGATTTGGAGTAGATGATGGTGTATTCTAGTGAGAAGGTTTGATGATCAAGGGTGGGTTTGATGGATGAATAGGATTTAGCTTGAAATAGTGGATGGAATGGATGAAAAGTTTCTGGAAATGTAGTTTAGAAAGTGGGGGAGTGATAGCTCAGATGATGAGAGGGTTTCTAACCTCTCTAAATGGTGTAGAAAGAGGGTTTATATAGAGTGGAATGGGGGGTCAAGTGCATGGTTTTGAAGTGGGGGGTCTAAGGGAGTAGTTTAGGCCTACCCTGAGGTCTATCAGTTGCATGCGAGCAACAGAAAAACGGCTGGGTGGCAGCCATTCAGTTGGAATCTCATCATTAGATGCTCTGCCACCGACAAACTGGACAGAGCTTGAGCGCTCAAGAAGGGGGCTTGAGCGCTCAACCCCGAGCATAGTGGTTGGTTCTGGTTTATGTTGGTATTTTGAAGGGTATATTGGTCATTTGGATTGGTATAGGTTATTTGTGAATGATTTGGAGTGGTTTGATGTGGTCCGGGATAAGTTCAAGCCTTTCTCTTAACTTTAAGGTATTCACGGGTGGTTTTTCTCATCATCGGGAATGCTTGGTAAGTATCCCGGGTTGAAATCGAGGTGTCTACAGTAACCGAATACTCAATCCCTTCATTGGAATGCAAACCAAACAAAGGGATTGAGGGGCTATTGTAGGGGTTTGGCTTAACCAAGCACCTTATCTACGTAAGAGATACCTCTCTGATAGTTGCCAAGAGGCTATCTTTGAGGGACTCTTCGGATGCACGAATCAACATGTTCAAGAGAAACAGAGTGGGGTTTCAGTCAACTGTCTCGGATGTGCCGAGACATATCATACTCTTGACTCATTAGTAACCTTCCAGGGTTAATACTAAAAGAGCTCGGGACATACCCGAGTGGCGATCTTAACCAATTCAATGGTACCGGAATGTGCCGAAAGACCAAATGCTGACTCAGCACAGCAGTTAATGTTGCATGTGCGCGTAACAAACCGTGATCATGACAAGTGACGTCACCCAAACGGTTATAACACGCGTAACGATTTTACTGGAAGCATGTGCTCGCAGTATATTCCTTCGGGCTCGTCATCGTGACGTCAGCCGAGCGGTTAGGCCACGTGATGAGCACGGCTGTGCTAGGAAAGCAAGTACAGGGCTCACTTATAAAAGGAGACGTGGATCAGAGAAGAAAGGTACGCACAACTCTCTCCTAAAAACCCTAGATCTAGACCTCACCTTCTTCCTCGACTAACTTGACCATTGGAGTACCGTTCTGGGCTCTACAGTCCAATCCGGTGCTAACGGTGTGTTGAGTGTGCAGGCCTAGGCACGACTTGAGTGTGAGAGCATCGTCTTCACTACCGATCATCTACAGGAGGAACTGACTGAGAAAGAGGGCTCCACGTACAGTTTCTATCACTTCAAGTTCCACATACTAAATTACCAGTGGAATGAGTAATTTACAAGATAGTAAAATACATATATCACCATAAAATTTAGAATGCTTTATTTGTCAAGAAAGCTGCCAAGCCGATAAAAGGATTAATTCATGTGACACTCATTTGGAAGGAAAGAGGGTACTATGGTACAAGGAATCATTTTGGAAGGGAGATGCATGATGATTGATGGTAGTGGTTCAATGGGGGAGAGAGAAACAGAGATGTCATCGCATAGAATAATTGAGAATGTGAGAGCTGAATTTTGAGACATTTACCATTAGGTCACCATTGGATCCCATAATTATCATCAGGTCAAGCCCAACTCTGAAAAATTCCCATCAACTCCCCAACCCGTATAAAAAAGCCTAAATCATAGGGTACCCTATGAAAGTGCCTAAAATCTTAGGGTACCCTATGAAAGTGCATAAACCACTAAGCCCTATAATAGGAAAGTGCACCCTAAACCTAAACCCTAGGGTACCATATGAAAGTGCCCAAACCACTAAAACCCTATAATAGAAAAGTGCACTCTATACCTAAACTCTAGGGTACCCTACGACTAGGGTACCCTTATGACTAGGGTACTCTACGACTAGGGTACCCTATGAAAGTGTCTAAAATCTTAGGGTGCTCTATGAAAGTGTCTAAACCACTAAAACTCTATAATAGGAAAGTGCACCATAAATCTAAACTCCAAAAAAGAGTGGCTTACCTTAGTGGTAATTAAAAAAAATGACTTACCTTAGTGGGTAATTAGACATCTCTTTTCTAGACCTAGAGGTAATTAATAATCCCTTGAATTTTCTCGTGGAATAATGGACATATTATAACCCATCACTCATTATTTAGTACAAAGCAAATAGGGGATGAACACAAAAAGGGTGATATGAAATTCATTACCAGCCAAACTAATCACGACAAACGTTTCATTCGACGCCATAAACTAATCCATCCCAAGTGGGATGACATTGTTGGAAGTGATAAGATAGCACACCTTACAAATTGTTTGTACCAAACATGGGGGTGTGGACTTTTGGTCACATCATAGTCCTCCACCTTTATTTTTGTAATAATTATTAGTTTAAAATCACACGGACCATAATTATACAGGAAAAGTCTCGATGGTAAATACTGATAAGAAAGTTTCAGCATTTATAATAGTACTTGTAGCAATAGTAATAGTAGTAGTACTGGTAAAGTAAGGCCCTTGTTGCAGAGAGAGAGCAAGAGAAATAGTGTCCCTTAGCGGCGGAAGCTCCTGACTGGGCGTGGGGTTTCTCCCTCGACGGCTCCCAGCTTGACTAGAGTGTAGACACCTGCGCCTGCAAGGGCCCCGAGTGTGGGTGCCACCATGTATATCCATATTGATTTGTAATTCCCTGCTGCAACCGCTGGCCCCAATGTCCTCACCGGATTCATCGAACCACCACTGGAAGGCCTGTAAAAATTTTGAGCTAGGAGTATTAACCGTATGTAAATGTGTAGGTTAACTGAGATAGTTGTAACGTGTCATCTAACAAGATCACCCTTAGCGAATCCATTATGCCATTTGTTTTGCTAAGCAGTAAATCGACATGGAGAGAGAGAAGGTTCCAAATAGATCTATGGACTTTATTCTCAACATTTAACTTACTCATAAGCCGTCCTGATCACTAACATACTAGTTACTATAATACAACAAACACTTCATGATTTTAGTCTATTAGAGTACATGTGTATATACTGAAATAAATTTGAAAACAATAAACATGTACACCAAATTGAGTCTCACTTTGTTCATCTTACATTTCGACACACTTTAAGCCACTGCATTAATTATGGATGCTCTAAGTCTACACATTCTACCGTACATCCCTACATTTAATTAAAGTGTTTGGAGCAATTAAACCATTAAAGAGTTCCCTAAGACCCTATTCATTCTTTGTGTTCAAAAGTTTGATCAATTCTAGTTTTCACAGTTTTGTTGTCTAATATGATGAGAAACGAATGGATCTCAATTGTGGTCATAGTAAACGAATGGATCTCAATTACTCTGTTTTCTAAAAAACATCAAAATACTCCACTTGAGAAAGAGAGACAGAGATTAGGAAATAAAGGATCACTAACCCGGCAACTAGAATGTTAAGCATCACTGTAGCTCCGACTGCTATTCCTGCTAACTCGCCAACCTGTTAATTAGGAAGACCCCGAAATGGAAAGGAGAGAGAAGAGATTGTAAGTATGTTGTACGACCAAAGTATAATCTACACGTTGATCCATACAGGTTTGTACTTGCCTCCTAGCTATGTCGATACCGGTGTGTTTATACACGGATTTCAGACACTAGTTCGTGTACGGATGCAACTCTAAACGGAAGGGTATAACCCAAACTCAAGTCTCTTCACTAAAGGGCGTGTCCTAAAGTGAAAGGGTACATTTGGGTCTATAAATAACACCCAAATTACTTTCACTAGAGACGGAATTCTAGCCTTGTTACTCTGCCAAAGTTACTACAGATTGCTTTCTAGTTTGCTGTATCGTTACTGCAGAAACGGTGCCAGCAAATCCTTGGTTCTTTCGATTCTTTTTCGACTCGGTATTCTGTCTGTCCTTCGTTTGTGCGGACGCAGCCAGAAGATCATTGAATTGATCGGGCTTCGTTGTATCCTCGGACAGATTCGCTATCAACCCGGTGCACACCGAACGGTGGGGGCGAATACTGTTTTCGGAAAGCGACTCAGTAACGTGCCTCGAAGCAAGTTCCATCATCAAGAAGTTCAGTTTCTCGGAGACTCCCGGATTTTGCACCAACAAAATCGTCCCCTGATTATTAGTCCCTGCTCAGCCAAAATTCTGCATATATACACCCATGAACCCTCCCTTGTCCCCACTACCAAGACAAACACCCTAACATATCGTCCCCAAGGACCGACACCAGTGGACACCATATGCAGGACAACTAAAGATGCACCTCACACACACACCCCATCTATTGGTACACATACACACACTCACACACAAAATATCAAGGCCTCTGGATTTGACATCTTAGATCCAACACTATCCTTCATAAAATAACTTATCAATCCCTCAAATTTTCATCTCTATTCATGTTTTGAACACTTTTGTTCATGTAATTTCTATCATTCATCACCAGAGAATATTTTTGTAAACAGAGCCTTCCAACGCTTTGTGGCGCTGGTTTCTGTCCTGATATGCATATATATATAGATAGAGAGAGAGAGAGAGAGAGAGAGAGAGAGAGATCTTGGGTTGACAATATTGCAAATTAAGCTTTCAACACAAAAAGAATAATGATCTTATGTAACTGGTCATTTAGGTCGTGAGCAAATAACTCAACAGATCCAAGTTTGAAATTTACTAGCTAATAACATCCAAAATATATCTTATTAAAATTTGACCAATAATAAATTGAATGCGTGAAAGGAAACTCTAGTTTGCATTACTATGTCAGAGAAACCACTAAGGGGTTGGTTCAATGGGCAAGTAATTAGAGTTGCTTGCTCGATGCTTGGGTTCAAGTCTCCATAACCGCTTGGTGGAACTAAGCATATTCTTTGGTACTTTTAGCATGGGGTGTGGAACCTTAGCTTTAGCCCTTACGTCGGTGATGGCGATGTGGTGTTGACAAAATATTCCCTCATGGATACGTGGTGTAGCTTATTTGACAACGATTTTATGTTCAAAAGCAAAAGGAGACATGCCAAAAAGTCTTCCACTGATAATTTAACGATTTGGTATGTGGTATGTGAAGTCCTACCAGATAGAGACCACACATATAAGATCATTCCGTCTGAGACCTAAGAAAAATACCCTAACAGTTAACCAAGAACTTAACTTGTTTTTTCTCTACTCGTCCTTTTACAAATGTGGGATGTTAAAGGCTACCCTTAAATGGGGAACTTTCAAGTTTAGCCATGATCTTTGAAGTCACAACCATTGTATGATTATAAGATTCTCCAACAGGGTGTTAAATTTCAGGGCCACAATTTATGAATTAGCAGAGAAAGAAACGGCATTAAAATGGTTTGATATTTCCCTATGCTTTCTTGTTTGGATAAGTTTACCCAACCCAATTGTATTTGATAGGCATATAATTCAAGGACTAATATAGTCTTCGACTTTGACCGAAACAGAAAAGAAAAACATAACCATTGTTGTAAATTGCAGACACTATAGCTGCACTGACCAAATGAGTTGTTTGCAGGTATCATTACCTAACCTGGAGGTCCTAGACATCGCCGATCTTGAGAATCTAGAAAGACTAGGACATGGTCCAGTTTCAATTGGGTCATTGTCCAAATTGAAAGAATTTTCGGTGAATGACTGCGGCAAACTTGTCTGTGTTTTTCCATCACACTTGCTTCCGATGCTGCAAGATCTTGAGAAGCTCATCGTCAAATGTTGTAACTTACTGGAGGTAGTCTTTGAATTGGAAGGGGTGGATTTTAATAAACCAAACCCGGAGATTTTATCTCCATTGAAACTTGTTGAATTACATTGTCTACCCAAATTGAATTATATTTCAAAGAGAGATCCCATGGGCTTCAAGTACATTCAGACTCTAGATATTATCGAGTGTGATAGCTTGAGATGTGTATTCTCACCAACTATGACAAAGATCATCCCACAACTCCGTAAGCTGAAGATATGGAGTTGCAAGAAGCTGTCAAGAATTGTTGCAGAGAAGAATGGGCTGGGTGAAAGTACAATGGATGAAGTTGTGTTCCCTCAATTGGAAACTGTGGAGCTTCGTTCTCTACCAAACCTTGCGAGTTTCTTCCCAAATATGAATACTACTCTGGAAAAATCAACCGGTCACTACCATAACCAACTTCAATCTCAACCTCTCTTCAATGAAAAGGTAAATGGAGAAGTCAATAAATGCTAAGGACAATTTTGAGCCACTAAGTCTCCTAACTTTTTACTATAATGGTATTTGTGGAAACTAAGTAATTGTTAACAAATATAATGCTTTGCAGGTTGCAGTTCCTAGCTTAGAGTATTTGGAACTAATTTGGTTGGAGAATCTGAGTAACCTATGGTGCAGTGAACTTCCAATCAACTCATTCTCCAAACTGAAAAAACTCGAAGTTAGATATTGCGTGAGTTTGAGAAATATTTTCCATCCTTCCATGGCCAGAGGTCTTGTGAATCTCCAGGAACTACTCATTAAGGGGTGCTCGACTTTGGAAGCGATTGCTGGCAAGGAAGAAGAAGTACAAGGAGGACATGGAAGAAAAATAGATATAACTCTGTTCCCTCAGTTAGAAAAATTGCAACTTGGTAGTCTACCGAATCTAAGGAGGTTTTGCCACTTCACTCATCCTTTAGAATTGCCATTGCTAAGCGAGATGGACATATTGTTCTGCCCTAGGATGGATGAATTCTCTTTGGAACACGTGAGCACCCCAAATCTCTCCTTGCCAGGCATATTGTGGAATGGTGATCTCAATAATGCCATGCAACTTTTGCAAAAGGTACGTAATGCTTTTAAGATTTCTTTTTACACACTATTGTATCATGTTACATCAAGAAATACTTTTCCACAACTTAACTAAATGCTCAAAGAATTTCATACTTGGCTTAGAAATATACTCAACTAAGTTACTAGCATTTCATCAACCATATGGTGTGCATAAAGTAGCTCATGTAAATATACCAATTAAAATTCATTGATTTTCACTTTGAAAGCAAACCCCATACGCATGAAGATAAACAAATGGGAAAACTACCCCAATCATAACCATAAATAACGCTACAAATCTCCAACATAACTCATACATATAATATGACTTGAACTTGGTTTAAGCTTGGTATCGATGAAAAAAATGTGCTAAAATATGAAACTCCGTCCAGTTGAAAAGGAATGGAATTGGTTGGGATTAATTGAATGGAGTTTCAGCCAACTAATGACTTAAACAAGGTTTGATTAGTGGATTGGTTGGGATTTAGTTTAGGTTGAACTAAAATTAGTCTAATTTGGGACCCCAGTAGAATCATTTTCCCCTTGTTTAAGAAAAGTTCCTTTTTTTTTTTTAACAAGTTTCATTATATATCTCTTTGGAATAAGTAGTTGTGTGCTTTTGCTTGTGTGCTTGTATATATATACATATCTCCGGCACTATCTCCTATTTTCTACTTCATATTGTACACAAATAAAGAAAATGGAGAAAGGAAAAAGACGCGACAAAGGCCTTTTGATTCTTATTTTATTTACTAAAAATAGAGATTGAAGGTGAATTATCTAAGTTTGATTAACTCTTGGCCCTAAATTTCAAGCAAAACATGCATAAAATTTGCAGTCAACATGTAAAAAAAAAAAAGTGTTCATCAAAGTACGGGGTATTATAGGGCAACTAAAATAGAATGTCATGGGACTAAAAATATGTTTGTTCATTCTTTGGAATTAATCCCCACCTTAATTAGTTGCAAGAAACTTCATCTTGGAGAATATTCACTCCCAACCACCACATTTAATGTGCACTTTCTTTGGTAGATTCTTATTGCCCTCATAAATATGGTTCACATTGAGGCTCCGTTTGTTTGGACGTAAAATATTTTCATGTAAAACGTTTTACCAATTTTTCAGTGTTTGGTTGTACAAAATAAGAGTAAAATCTTTTCCTGAAATGGAGGTAAAATGACTTTTGGCCAAAACCCCCGTAAGTCGTTTTACCGCTTGGTCCCGATCTATTGCACCAGCCAACTCTATTATCTCCGTAATTCCTTTTTGCCTATCCTGGTGTACATCACAATGTACTACTAGTATTAATTCGAATTGGGAATTTTTTTTCCCACTGCCAACCAAACATCCGAAAACAAAAACGAAAACTTTCTTTTTGACAATTTTATTTTACATGAAAAATATTTTTCGACGGAAAATATTTTACATCCAAACAAACGAAGCCTGAGAATCTCCTAATAATGCTATAATATATATATATGTGTGTGTGTGTGTGTGTGTGTGTGTGTGTGTTTTCTTATGGCGAACATCAGAAAATATATGGAGTAGAATTAGGATATGTTCCTCAAGGGTTGCTTCACATAGATACAAGCTCCCCAGGTGGAAACTGACGTTATGTTTTTCTGTCTTTTTCCAGAATGGAGATGATCCAATGGTTATAAGCAAGGAAAAGCCAAGAACTTTGGATAATGTTACTGACAAAATCACACCCTGCCAATTGGCCGAAATTGTCGATCCTACTCAATTGCAGCTAGTTGTTATGCCAGACAGCACAAACAGCGCCCACAAGGTGCATCTCAGTCATTCTACCTCACATTTGTGGCGGCAAAATTCATATGTTGAATGATGATTAACTAACACACGTGTATCCAGGTTGCTCAACTACTCTATAATAGGTCTGGTGATGGTGTTTTAGCAGCTCGGTGTAATGGTATTCTGAGGCTTTGGAAGTGGGGTTGGAGTGAACACAACCTAACTGGGAAGGTAATATCAAGTCTGGAGTTATTACTCTTACATCTCTGCCCATTTCATTTCTTGTATTTGTGGTTATTTTCTAAGAAGAGACTTCTAAATTCGGCGAGGATGGTTTTGAAGGCCACTGCCAGGATTGTTCCCCACCTGTGGCAACCACCCAATGGCCAGGTTATGGCAAATGATTTGACAGGTGTCAACCTCGAGAAAGCAGTGCCCTGCATGGCACTCACAGGGGATGGCTCTTACATAATTTCAGCTTGCGGTGGAAAGTTTAAAGTATTCAACTTATACACATTCAAGGTATGTCTACAAATGAATATAAGGCCCATTTAAATGAGTTCCCACTGTTACAAATGATTATAGATGAGATTGTTTTGCGAATGTAGGTACTGGCATATTATATACCACCTCCCCCAGCTTCAACATTCGTGGCAGTTTATCCTCCATATAACATCTTAGCCATTGGAATGGAAGATTCCACAATCCACATATACAATGTTTGGGGGAAGAAGGTAATTAATTTCTAACATCATTTGAGTCCAATCAGATATGTTTGTTGCTTACTGTTCATGTCACAAAACCACTAATATAGCTTGCCTTCTATAGGAAATAAAATCCAAACTGAGAGGTCACCAAAAGTGCATAACTGGCTTAGTTTTTTCCACCAATCTTAAAATATTGGTTTCATCAGGAGCTGATGCTCAGGTACTAGCAACTTTTACTTTCTCTAATTTCCCTTTTGTGAATTTTTATGTCATTGATTTGGGAAAATTCTGTGTTTGTGTGGGGCAGAAATTTCAGTAAATGTGTACTTTGTAGTTCAGATTTTTAGGTTCACATCCTTCAACTACCATTGCTTAGAAGAACCACCTTTTCTATTATTGTTGCTTTGTCTAATCAAAGTTTGATGGGAATTTTCTTCCCATGTGATAATGCGTTTGGAAAATGAGAAAAAGGAGAAGGAAATGTGAATGGTTTGGTGTAGGTAATAAATGGGTTTGGTGGTTACTTCACAAAGCCCAAAGGGCATTTGAAATTTTGAATGGCTTTCCAGAAGCATCTCGGTATTTCAAGAGTTTTTTTTTTTTTTTGGCTCCCTTTGTTTGTTGTCCCTGTATATATTTTAAGGTGTTTGTGCAGAAAAAATGAGAGAGAAAAGAAAACAACTGAAAAGTATGTGTAAGAACGCAGCTCCTTCGGAAGTGTTTAGGTACACTGGTCAAGAGATGAGAGAAGAGTAAATGTGAGGAAAATAGAGATGTGGGAGTGAATGCAAAACATTGTGTAGAGCCAAGTTGTTAGGAGTTCGAGGGTGATTTTTTTATCTCACATTGTAATCTTTTATTTTTCATATAGTGGAAATTTCTTTCTATCCCGTGAAGGTAGGTATTGAAACCAAACCACGTAAATATTGTGTGTTATTTGTGTTTCTTCTTGTTGTTTACGCTTCCGTGGCGAGTCGGATTGGGTTTAAAATCCCTAATGGTGGTTAGAGATTACAGCAGACAATCTTTTGGGCGGACTCACACCGGCTTGGTGGGTTTGCAATAGACTCTCGATGCAACGGAAAAGTCCGAAGTGACTCTTGATAAAGCAAGAATGTGGGCGGATGGGTAACGCCTACGACGTGGAGCCTGCTGAGTGTGAAGTCAAAATTCAGCATTTTCTACGTGAATTGTGAAGTTTTAGCATCTCTGGTCCGGACCAAGCCGAGGGTGGTCCGGACCAAGCAAGAGGAAGCCAAAAACAAGCTACAGCATCTCCAGTCCAATGCTTGGTCCGGACCAGCGGTCTCTAGTCCAAACCAAGGTACCTCTTGTCCGAACGAACGAAGCTGCGAAGTGCACATTTTTGTGTTTTTTAGGGGTTTTTAGGGATTCTCTTGAAAGGCAAAGTATTGAGCAGCCTCCATTTTATTATTATTCATTCTTTATCATAGTGAAACCCCTAGCACCCCATGGAGTACGGTTAAGCGATTTGCTTAAGTCAGAACCACGTATTTCTTGTGTCTTGCTTTCAATTGCTTGTTTTCTTTTTGCGTGCGATTGTTCTCTTTGCCTTTACCACTGCTATCAAAGCACCCAGGTTGAGTGGGGGCAACGATGGCAGGAGAAGACGTTGGTAAAGTAAATAGAATCGAGAGGTTCGATGGATCGGGCTAAGGGTATTGGAAGATGCAAATAGAGGATTATGCCATGGGAAAGGCTTGAACGGTCCATTGGATGCGATGAAGCTCACAACTCTAACTCAAGAAGAATGGAATACTTTGGATCAAAAGGTTTTAGCGATTATTTGTCTCACGTCAACAAAATCAGTGGCATACAATGTTGCGAAGGAAAAGACTACTAAAGAGATGATGGTCGTCTTGTCAAGTATGTATGAAAAACCTTCGGTGAACAATAAGGTACATCTCATGAAGAAGTTATTTAATCTTAAGATGTCGGAGAGCACTCATGTTCCTAATCATCTTAATCATCGTAATACTAGAGCCAAGGTGTTAGAAGCTAAGGTGTTAGAAGCTCAAGGGTGATTTTCATCTCACATTGTAATTTTCTATTTTTCATATAGTGGAAATTTCTCTCTACCGTGAAGGTAGGCATTGAGGCCAAACAACATAAATATTGCGTGTTATTTGTTCTTCTTGTTGTTGTTTATTTTTATTTATGCTACCGTCGCGGGTGGGATTGGGTTTAAAATCCCTAACAAAGTTATGCTTTGTAGGGACGGTCAGCCTTAAGAGGAATGTTGATTAAAAGTCAAAGTTGACCTCTTAATCACGAGGTGACAAGTGTCCCTCAAGAGTAGCACGTCATGTGGTAGAGTCGCGCAGGTCAGTAACACGTCATTCCTTCATTAATGGAGCCTAGCGTCCACCCCTATAAAGCCCAATGATGGAATATGCATTTATCCATGGCCATCCGAGCATGGAGAAAAGCCATGGGCATAGTGGCTAGCGCGGCCCAGAGATGTGGGCGAGAACGCGATGAACTAGTCATTTATACATAGCCCAGGCAAACGCCTACTCCGGTCTAAGGTAAGACACGAGGGACCTTCTGTGGCTTTGGTATAGGCATGACCACACAGGTTATGAACTTGCCCATATGGAAGTGGAAGGGGATCTAGTAGTTTGGTGGCTACAAGAAGAGAGGTTCACCGCGCAAGGGTGAAGTAGCACACCTGAGCAGCCGTCAACTTTAGCCTCATAGTGGGTGGCGTCACCTGTGCGGCCAGGGTGTACGGAAAAGAAACGCGTCCTTGCGTTATAGGGAGACACCTAGCGCCTGAGTACTAGCCCAAGGTACATATAAATATGAGACATTCCCTTCACAATTCCCATAGGTGATTGATTTGACAACGTGTGCCATTCTTGAGAGAGAGAAAAAGGGCAATCACTAATTTAGAAAGAGAACATTCTTCCTTTGGTGAAATGGCCCCATTCTTTCTAGATCACTTGGGTACCCCATGGATCAACTAAGAGCTCCTCTGCCTTAGTTTTTCTGTATACACCTACTCTCTTTTTCACCCTTCTTCTAGATCATACCATTCCCACATCTTTACCGTTGATTATTCTTACCTCTCCAGCTCATTCTACTCAACACCGAACCTTTCTTGCGTGCTTTAAAGAGAGAGGATTTGAACTTAGCACTTTTGGTTTTCCTATTGCCTGTGTGGCTTTGGGACTTGTTAAAATGTATAGAACTGCCAGAAGCCTTTTTGGCAACTTGGCATACATCTTAATAGGGGCGAGGAGAAATGGGCGAACATGTGTAATTGTGTAGAACTGTTGAGTTTCGACACCACAAGTTAATTCACTTTTGTTGATAGCCTCACCCATACAAAATACAAGACTAGACAATGTACACTTACTTGTACACAAGACACCACTCAAGGACATGTCATTGGGGCTCTCACAATCTACCCACCTTAAGATGCAACATCTTCGTTGCATTGACCCAGCAACCTTCCCCAGGTGGCCATGTTGTAGTACTTAGTTCTTCATAGCACTTTGTTCCAACTCCGGGATTCAAAAGGTGGCTCATGTAGATTCTAAAGGTGGCCCCCACCATGTAAATCATAGTTGCGCTCTGATACCAACTGTAATGACACGCCCCAGTTGACCTGCTAACTCTTAGTCTAACCACGTTGCTCAAAAGGTTAACCTCAAGTTAGCAATAGTTGGTGGGCCAAACCTTATAAATCAACTGCTTTTCCCACATCTTTCAATGTGGGATTGACATGCACCAAGGTGGGCTTTCACAGGACAACTCAGTCATACTTGAGTGTCACTCACATGCACACTCGCAATTGGTGCTCTCATCAACACTTTGTATCTCATCACACACACCACAAATGAGCTCACATCCCCTATTTACAGGGAGCATAAGAACTTTGTAAATAAGGACTATTCCAGAACCAGACTTCTAAAAAGAGTTCTAGAAGTTTCTGGAGAACCCTGGAAGACACTAACACAATCTCTAAGGTTCCAGAAGATTCTTGCATGGCCTATAACATTCCGAAGGAGTCCAGAAAGCTCTAGTGGAATTCAGAGTATTCCGGAAGAGTTTGGAAAAATCAGGAGCAATCGGTGATGACTCTCAATGTAGTACATGGTTGGCATTCATCGGCCTTGATCAGCTGAAGACGAGCTTTATTTATTGAATTAAGGGAGTAAGGTGTAAGGTTCTGCATATTGATTCGAAAGTAAGACTAATTGTTGAGCAACTGCTACCGTTCCTATTAGGGAGAAGTCTGTTAATCTGTTAAAAGCCATCTAAGTAGTTATCCTTCATTTGTCTTGTTATTTCATTGTCCAAAACCTCCCCTTTTTTTTCTGTCTCTTGTGTTTCCCAAAGTCTCTCTACGGTCCAATAGTTCCCACTTCCCAACTTATTCCCTTTTATATACTAATAGATAAACATGTTTGTAGCTCTGTATTTGGAACATCAATACATGGGAGAAGCCGAAATCAATTCCCATACAACTGCCAGCTGGCAAGGCTCATAACGGGGACACAAGAGTGCAGTTCCACTCTGATCAAACCCGTTTATTGGTTTCCCATGAAACACAGTTAGCAATATATGATGCTTCCAACATGGATCGAATTCGTCAGGTAGAAATCACACCTCGTGTATTACTATTGAGATTGCATGTTACAAATTTAAAGTTAAGGATGTTTATTTGGCTTGCAGTGGGTTCCACAAGATGTCCTTCCTGCACCTATTTCCTTTGCAGCATACTCTTGCAACAATCAAATTGTCTACACATCCTTTTGCGATGGAAATATTGGGGTGTTTGACGCAAATAGCTTGACGCTTAAATGCCGTATTGCGCCATCCGCATACTTGTCCCCAACATTGTTGAGTGGGTAAGTGCATCATCAAGGCTTTCTCTGGAACTTATTTATGTTTGTGAAATTTATATATGGATCTCGTGGAGCGTTTTTTTCGTCCTTAAAATGACTGTGAGTCTAATTTTCCCCATTTTAATTCTCTAAGTCTAGGTCAGTATTTGAACTCCCTCAAGTATAGTTGTAGGTTTAGATTACTATTATGCCCTTTCTTATAACTACAACACATTGTCTATTGTTACCAAGTAACAAATTACTAAAGCAACACCGAAACTCCATTCCCACCCCACCACCACTAAGTCCACCCAACCACCACCATTTTTTGCTCCTCCACCAAAATATTTTACCTCCACTATTATTTTACGATAACCACTACCACCACAATCCTCCTCTAGGCACTACAACAATTTCACCACCACCACCACTACACCTCCTCATCCTCCACCGCCATCATTTCACTCCACCATTGCTTCACCGCCACGATTATAACACCTCCACAGACCCATCAACACACCACCCCACCACCATCGCCGCCGCCTTACAACCATTATCTCACTAGCACCTCCACAACTTTCACTTCATCACACCAGCACCACACCTCGACAATCAAATCCACCACTACCGCTGCAACTACCTCACTACCTCCACCACTATTACTTCACACTGTCACCTTACCCATAACACCACCATCACTACCACCATTTACATATTACTACCACCACGTCATAACCACCACCTCCACTGCCACCAAAACACTTGGAGAATATTCTCAACCTATGGAATTTTTAAATTTTTAATTCTTTAGCTTGTGAATATTCATACACCTCCACTAGTTCCACCGCCATCCAACGCACATTGAATATTCTAAATCCTGAAGATTGAGAAAACTATAAATGTCAAAATTTACTGCAACTACTTTAAAACACCACCGCACAAAAAATAAATAAATAAATAAAATGCTAAAAATATTTTCAATCTCTTAGGGATGAATATTTTCTCCATAATACTATTTACCACCACCACTTCACCCACACTGACTCTATAGCCACCAAAATACATTGAGAATATTCCCAATCCAGAAAAGTTGAGATTTTTTGCAATCTTATTGGGTCGAGAATATTCTCACTGTCAAAAATTACCACCACCACGTCAGGACCACTACCTCAATCACCACCAAAATACATTGAGAATATTCTCAATGTTAAAATTCACTCCCTTCACAACCATCATCTCCATCGCCACCAAAATACATTGGGAATATTCTCAATTAGAAAAATTGAGAGTTCTCTTAATCTCTTTGGATTGAGAATATTCTTAATTTTAAAATCCGCTACCACCACTTCACAACCACTAGCTCCATCCCCACCAATATATATTGGAAATTTTTTTAGAATGAGAATATTAAAA